>JAULKQ010025193.1:0-32723 GCA_032356285.1 Smithsoniella earleae | reverse complement strand
GCAACTTCCATCTAACAAAGTGCTGCAGCTGCCTCGTTACAGCGCGCTTCTCCAGAGTGCAGATATTTTCACTCTTCCAAAGCGCGCTGTAATGGGCAGCTGAGCGCAACGTTAGCGAGATACAAAGTAGTACCGACATGGTACTATTCAGGGCATGCCGCCGAAGATTCGCGAACTTATCCGAGATTTGAAAGCTGCCGGGTTCGTTGATCGCGGCGGCAAGGGCAGCCACCGGAATTTATTCCATCCGGCCGGAGTCCGAATCACCCTGAGTGGTTCAACCGGAGCAGATGCGAAACCCTATCAGGAGAAAGCTGTAAAGGCGGCGCTGGAGCAGGTGACGAAATGAAAAGTAAATCAGCCCAATACCTAAAAATTGTAGAGTGGTCGGAGGAAGATAATTGTTTTGTCGGCCGTTGCCCCGAACTCATGTTGGGAGGTGTCCACGGTAAGAACGAACAAAAAGTCTTCGCAGATTTATGCGCAGTAATAGATGACTGGATATCTGAGTCTGAGAAATACGGGGAAGCGCTGCCGCCCGGGATGTCGGGAAAACAATACTCCGGGAAATTCAATCTCCGCATCGACAAGCAATTACATGAGAGGCTGGCGTTCGAAGCCTCCAAGCGGGGAAAAAGTCTAAACACATTCTGCGCGGAAGCGTTGGAAAATGAAGTATCTCGCTAACCAGGCGCTGCAGCTCACCCATTACAGCGCGCTTTTCCAGAGTGCAGATATTTTGCCTCTTCCAAAGCGCGCTGCAACGAGCAGTTGAGCGTGACGTCAGGCGGAAATAGTACGTTGCGTGATGCGCAACGCGCATCTATACTTTCTGGGTGATCAAGCCTATTCGCCATAAAGGTTTTCGTAAGTTCTACGAAACCGGCTCAAAAGCGGGAATACAGGCTTCCCACGCGAATAAGCTACGGATGCAATTAGCGGCCTTGGACACTGCCCAAAACATCGACGATATGGATATTCCGGGGTTTCGATTGCACGAGCTATCAGGTTCATTGCGAAATAGATGGTCGATAACGGTTAATGGAAATTGGCGGCTCACATTTGAATTTCGCGATGGAGACGCCTACTTATTGGATTTCGAGGATTATCACTGATGAGTATGCACAATCCCCCGCATCCCGGTGAATTCATAAAAGATGTGTACCTGGAGCCCTACGATTTGAGCATTCGTAGCTTATCGGAAAGCCTTGGCGTATCGGCATCGACGCTTACCCGAATCATCAACGGCCAGAGCGGAATAAGCCCGGAAATGGCGCTTCGTTTATCAAAAGCAATAGGTCGAACGCCGGAGAGTTGGTTGGCAATGCAGCATAATCACGATCTTTGGAAGGCGAAGAAGTCGGTGGATCTGTCACACGTCACCACTATCGAATTTGCCGCCTAACCAAGTGATGAACCTGACCCGTTACAGTGCGCTTTTCCGATGTGCAGAAATTCGCACATCTCCAAAGCGCACTGTAACGGGCACGTTATCCCAACGTTAGTGGCGGACTCCATCTTTTAACTCAGGACATAACCGTGACCGATAGCGAACGTAAAGACAATTTTTTAAATAGCGACACTTTTGCGAGCCTTCTGGGTATCGAGATGGAGCAGGTCGGCGGTGGCGAGGCTCGCGCCACGATGCTCATAACGCCGGATCACTATAACGGCCACGGGTCCGTTCATGGCGCCGTGATATTTTCACTAGCTGACATTACCTTTGCAGCTGCGTGTAATTCCGAAGTTACGGCGATAGGTGTACAGGCCGACATCCGATACCTGGCGAAGCCAGAAGAAGGGCGGCTACATGCGCGAGCATTCGAAGTGTCCGCATCGAGAAAATTGGCTAATTATCAAGTTGACATATCAGATGAAGCTGGCGCGATAGTTGCGAGGTTCACTGCAACCGCTTATAGGTTCTAGTGTTTAAACAATATGTCTTATTTGCCAGGCTTTGCCCGGGTCGATGAATGCCGTATTGATGCGATGGTCGGTCAGCCATTTTAATACGGCACGTGACACGAATTCGGAGCCGTTGTCCGAACGTAGGTAACAACGCGGTAAGTTGTGAACACTAGTCAGCCGTGCGAGTTGTTCAATGACGTGCGCCGAACGGATTCGCCCGGCGACGTCGATAGCCAGACACTCGCAGGTGAACTCGCCGACAATGGTCTAACATTTGAGAAGCTGGCCGTTCGCGCACCGATCGAAGACAAAGTCGTAAGACCATAACTGATTGCGGATCTCGGGGGGCGAGCGGCTGCGGCCGTGACCGCGAAACCCGTCGACGCTTCCGCTTCTTCGGTACCTGGAGCGCAGCGCTGCGCCACAAGCGCCAGGCCCTATCGAAACTCATCGGAAATCCGTCGCGACGCACCAGGATGGCAATCCGTCGATAACCGAAGCCAGGTTATTCCCGGGACAAAAGACACATCGCCATCAGCATCGGTACGTTTTAGGCGGTCAGCCGCGACTGGTAATGTAAGACGGAGCGAGATACCGGGAACAACTGACAACAGCGCCGTTGTGATAGCCCGCGGCGCTGCCCGTAAGTCACCTGTTGTCGGCCGGCGCCCGCTGCTACCACTTTTTTTGATTCGTCTCGCTCATCACCTCGATCTCGAGGCTTCGCTCACCCGGTGCCGTTTCGCGACTTCTGCGACCCGTGCCTTATCTGCCTCACGCAGAATCTTGACCATCTGATCTCCGCGATATCGTCCTTTCTTCATGGCGACTCCATCCTCGGATCGCCATACTCTCAAGAATTAAATGGTCCAAAAATAGCCGGGCGGGTCAATTCAAACGAAGAAAGATTAGGGCTTGTCGAAAATGAAATAGCGCAAATACCCCTATGCGTCGAAACTGAAGCGCCAGGTATCGATTCGTATGGGTGACAATGTCATCAGCTATTTCAAGGGCATGGCTGAGGAAACGGGTATTCCGTACCAAAGTCTGATTAATCTGTACCTTAGAGATTGTGTAGCGCACGATGAAAAGCCCGATTTGTCATGCCAGTGAAAGACGGCCTTAACCGAGCGCTGTGCAGCTGAGCGCGAGAGCGCGACGCTAGGCCGCTATAAAGATGCAAATGAACTCGGGCAACAAAGTGGAAATCCGCAGTTAATGGACGATTCAAGCCTGTATTCTCTGATGGCAGATTTGCACGCTGGTGGGAAGCGCCAAGGTCCAGGTGGTTACGAGCAGACGATGATGGCTTTGAAGCTGTCGGGTATTGACCTTAAATCAAGAATCGAGGTTGCGGACATCGGCTGTGGTACGGGCGCATCGACACTAGCTCTGGCGGAAACTCTCGAAAATGCACGGATTACGGCTGTCGATCTATTCCCGAAATTTCTCGAAGTGCTCGCCGAACGCGCATACGAGGGAGGGTTTTCGGCTCGAGTCATCCCTCATGAAGGATCAATGGAATCACTTCCGTTCGGCGAGCAATCTTTAGATCTCATATGGTCAGAAGGCGCCATCTACAACATGGGCTTCTCCAGGGGTGTTGAGGCGTGGCGTAGATTCTTACGGCCTGGAGGCATTCTTGCGGTGTCGGAAATCACATGGCTCCGTCCTGATCCGCCTGAGGTCATCAAGCAATTTTGGGAGTCGGAATATCCAGAGATTGGTACGGCGGCAGCGAAAATCACAATGCTTGAGTCTGCCGGGTACGACACACTTGGGTATTTTGTACTTCCGCCTTCTTGCTGGATAGAAAATTACTACCAGCCCACCGAGGCCAGAATTGGTGATTTTTTGCAACGGCACGCAGGGAACCCGGAGGCGAGGGAACTCATCGAGATGGAGCGTCAAGAAGCAGCGATGTACAGGCGATATCAACGCATTTACAGCTATGGCTTCTATGTGGCGCGTAGGTGGTGAGCGCCGCGCAAGAGCGGACTAAAAAGCGTTGCCCCTGCCGTTTGACTCGCTGCCCGGTTTGGCTTCGCCAGGCCCCACACCGAATGCAACGCAGGTGAACTCAGGTGTCAGGCCAAGTTAGTCAGATTACGGTTTGTCGCACTGCGTTTATCGCCAGCACCCACAGGCAAGCGGTAGCGAGCGTGAATAAAGTGACGCGAACCATAATGATATTGATGAGGCCTTGCCAGAGGCTATGAATTATCCGGAGAGCGACATATCCCCATGCGGCGGCAAGGTTCAGCGCGCTGGAATCGCCGGCCAGCGCAAGTATTGCTACAGCGGCATAGAAAAGGGTTGGCTGCTCCATTAGATGGGTGTAGTTGTGCGACACCCAATTCACTTTCTCTGGCATATCTTTCTCGACATCAACATAGCGCCCGCCCCGCGGTGCATTGGATATCGTTATGCCAGCGTTCGAGAAGGCTGGAAAGCGTGTAACCACGAGCCATCCGAGCACTACCAGTGACCATAAAATCAAGGTGGCGGCAGGCGCTAGAATTGGGTTGCTTCCCATTGGTATGTCTCCGATGTGGTCGTTAGGGTGGCGATATTATTTCATCATCAACAGAGCATGTCCGTCCATGAATACAGCTCTGCGTAGATTATCAAGTGAAGTCCAACGCACCCGGTTCAATGTTATGGGCCGTTTCCTACTATGGTTCCGCCTGACAAGCGATTGTGATTCGAAGGCAAGTTCCTGCGGTTTAGCGGACACCCTAAGCTGTAGCTACCCGGGAACGTTTACAGATACCGAAGCCAAACCCACACCCGTCTTATAAATGCAGCGATGATTTCAGGGCGACGGCTGCTCGTTTGAACGAATTGGCGCACTCACGTGAGCGGGGGCGAGACCACGGTGAAGGGTGCCGAGGCTGATAAGGACGCGGTAGCGGACCTGAAAGCGTTACGTCGGATTAAGAACGATTGCGAGCGTTTTAAGCTCCAACATGTCCTTTAAGAAAAGCGATCGGGTTTATTGCCGTTTCCAGGCGAAAACCGATGTCTTCGCCTTCATCAACCAGGCGTCGGAAGAAGGGTTCTCGGCAAGGCGGATGTGTGAGCGGTTCGGCGTGAGCCCGAGCGGATTCTGCGCCCGGCGGAATCGGCCCAGGAGTGCCCGCAGTATCGAATCTGACATGACCGATGTCGAAAAGAATCCGGAATCGCGCTATCAGCGGCGGTGGATCGCCTCTCCCGTCGTGTGCCGGGCTGGTCACGGGGCGCAATACTTCAAACCAACTGGCAACGAATACGTCGCCGACCGTATGCACACAGCGCCCGGTGAAGCGAAGCTGTTGCCGAGCATGAACCGTCGCCGGCGGACGACGGACAACACCCACCTGGAGTCATGGAACAAGACGATGAAGCCAGGGCATGTTTCACCAAGGTTTTTCCGTGCCATAAGCAGCTTCGCGACTCACTGCGCTCCTGCCTCGACTTCTACAACCGGGTGAGACTACACTCATCATCGGCATATCAATCACCGATAGCGTTCGAGAATTCATGCAACTGACAATTTAGTGCCCGTTTTTTCGCCGGAACGCTCCCATGACAGTGCGCATTTCCAGAAGCTAGACATTTTTACTCTTCCAAGGCGCGCTCTAGTGGGCTGCTTAGCGAAACGTCAGGCGTTATCAAAAACATTTCAAATCTGAAAAACAGGGTAAGACATCCGATGACCAACTCTCCTGTCGTGATAACGCCAGCCAATCGCCCGAAAGCGCTCGATGTGTTTGGAACCGGCGTAACAGTTTTGGGATTTGCCTCGCAGATGGGTTGCTACGGCATTACCTATCAGGAAGGCCCTGAAGGAAGCGGTCCACCACCGCACCGTCACGGTTGGGACGAAGCATTCTTCGTGCTTTCTGGCGAAATCGAGTTCATCTGCGGCGATGAAACGCACATGTGCCCTCCGGGAACACTCGTACACGTTCCGAAAAACACCACCCATGGATTCACCTACAGCGCGGGAGGTGGTTCTATGCTTGAGTTCACCGGGCGCGAAAGTCGAGCAGCTGAAATGTTTACGGATATCGATGCGGAAATCGACGTCAGTAATCCAGATATTACAAAGGCACTTGAGGTGCTTGCCCGCCATGGTGTGACCGTCGCGAAACCGTAAGACGAAACGATACATGTGGTCAGGCGCGCTGGCGCGACCTCGTGTTGGCTATTTTCGGCTCCATGTATTGCTCCGTCGTGAAGGCAGGCGGGTCGATCACAATCGCACCCATCGTCTTGAACGACTGGACGGTTTACAGCTACCCATGCGGACGCGTAGGCGCAACATCATGTGCCTTAGCCGCGGCGTTGTGTCTAAAAACCGAACGTCGCAATCTGCGCTTAAGAATGGACTTTGTCCGGAACAGGTCGCTCGACGGGCGGTCGATTCGGATGCTCACCGTTATCGATCAGCGGAGTCATGCAGGCCTTTCAGAAACGGGTTGCCGGACACGCCGTGCCCACATTGATCACGGATGTCCATGGAGCGGAGTTCTAGTCGCTTGAACACGCTAAGGAACTGCGGCGACCGTGCGGTTACCCGGCGCGGCTAACGCCGAGTGATACTGTGGCTCACCCCGGGTATTTCCCAACCGCTTACGGGGGAACGTCGCCCGGGCATGCGCGAAAATCGGCCATGCCGGGGAGCGAAAGGGTTCGAACCCTGCGTCTTGCGCCGCGCCTGGCAACTTTGGCAATCGACTCGGGAGTGTGACGGCACGATCGGATGTACCAGTGGAACTGCTAAAATCGTGCCCGACAGAATTGCGGGAGCGCTCAGAGTCGTAATGGACTTAAAGATTTTACTGACAGTATTCACGACGGTATTTCTGGCCGAACTGGGTGATAAAACGCAGCTCGCAACGCTGTTGTTTGCAACTGATAAGGCCGTCGGGAAATGGACGGTATTCATCGGCGCGTCGACGGCTTTGGTTGTCGCGGCCGGGATCGGCGTGATGGCCGGGGCCGCACTCGAACAGCACCTCGACGAAAAGCTGCTGCGCTACATCGCGGGTTGCGGGTTTATTGTCGTCGGCGTGTGGACGCTGGTCCGAAGCTGACGCCGGGCGCAATGAACGCAAGCGGGCCAGTAACCGACGCTAATCAACAATCTACAATTACTGGCCCGCCGTAAAGGCCGGGGCTCTTTAAGGACGTACTATGACTGTTCCCGTCAACGGCATTGCTCACATTCATCTGACCGTGAACCGGCCCGAGATCTCGTTGCCGTTTTGGGAGCGGCTGTGCCATTTTCTCGACATGCGCACCTTGCTGCGTAACGATGAGGGATTGTATTGCATTGGTAGCCGTACGGGCATCCTGATCCGTGCGGCACCGCAGGAGAAACGCAATGCTGTGTTCGATCAGGACACCGTGGGGCTGCATCACTTGTGCTTCCGCGCGCGCAGCGCCGAGGACGTGGACGAAATTGCTCGCTTTGTGACCGTGGAACTCGCGGCGGAGATCATCCATCCGCCTGAACCCGGGCCTCAATTCGCGCCCGGTTATTACTCATTCCTGTTCGCCGATCCCGACGGGATCCGCGTTGAGTTCAACTATGTACCGGGTGCCGGCCACCTTGGGGAGGGCGGTCGCCTGGGGCCGGGTGGTGAAGGGCCGGCGGATTCCTACGGCAGCGACGGGCTGGGTAACGCCGGCTGAGTGCGAGACAGACGTGTCGTGAACCCTTGCGTGTGCTGATTATGTGTCGCTGAACCGGCGCGGACATAGCGGCTGATGTGAGTAGCCGCGCAGGTCCCTGACAACAGCGTAGATTGCGCAGGCGACTCGCGACCTTATCCGCGGACGCCGGGACTCCACATTGTTCAGTCGACGATAATCCCGTCGCGTGCGAGCGCCATTATCGAATCGCTGTCGAAACCGAGTTCGCCGAGAATATCGTGGTTGTGCTCACCGAGCCGCGGCGCGATCGGTCGGCGCTCAGGGGCACCATGTTCGAAGCGTGCGGCGGGGCGCGGCTGGCGCACACGGCCGAGCACCGGATGCTCGTATTCCGTGAGGATGTCGTTGGCCCTCACTTGCTCGTGTTCCAGCACTTCGGCCCGCATCAGGATTGGCGCGCACGGCACGCCGCATTCGTCGAGGCGTTGCAACCATTCGGCACTCGTGCGCCTGGCCAGTACACTCGCCGTTTCGGCGATGCGCACTTTCGCATTCGTGAAGCGCGCGCCGGTAGTGCTGAATCTCGGATCGCGCAACCATTCCGGCTTTTCGAGCGCGTTGCACATCCCCTCCCATTCGAGATCAGACATCGCACCGGCGGTGATGTAACCATCGAGCGTTTTAAACACGAGGTCCTGCGCGAGCTGCCCAACCCCGGGTTGCCGTTCGTCATCGACGACGGTCAGGTTGATCATGCCCTCGGGCCACAGATAGGCGATCATCGCATCGAGCATCGCGAGCCGGATGTGCTGTCCGGCGCCACTGCGTTCGCGCGCAAGCAACGCGGCCGTGATCGCCTGTGCCGCGGTCAACGCCGTGGTTTTGTCCGGGATTACGGTGCGGATCATTCGTGGGCGCCCGGTATCACTGTCTGCCTGGACGTCGGTGATTCCCGACAAAGCCTGGATCACCGGGTCGTACACGCGCTTGCTGGCGTACGGCCCGCTCTCGCCGAAGCCGCTGATCGAGACGTAAATGATTTTCGGGTTCAGTTCGCGGATAACGTCCGCGCCGAGGCCCATGCCGTCGATCGCGCCGGGACGGAAATTCTGCACGAACACATCCGCCGAGCGCGCGATCTGCTTGATGATATCGATCGCGCGCGCATGCTTCAGATCGAGTGCGATCGCGCGCTTGCCACGGTTCATATTGAGAAAGCCGGCGCTCATGCCGTCGCGGCCAACGCCCATCTGACGCGTTATATCGCCGCCCGGCGGTTCGACCTTGATCACATCCGCGCCCTGGTCGGCGAGCAGCATCGTCGCCGCGGGGCCGGACAGCACACGCGAGAGGTCGAGGATGCGAAAGCCGGACAGTGGACCGTTCATCGTGATGGCTCCAGCGTTAGTACAGGAATGAGTCTGCGCCGCCGCAGCGCGATGTCTTACACGCGCTTCGTGATATCTGCGAGTCGCTCGGCAACCGTGCCGGTGAGATTCCAGAACAATTGCGCCGCGATTTTCGGGTAACGTGATTGAATCCGTTCGAGGCTTTCGACGTTCATCCACAATACGCGGACGTCCGTCATCGCATCAATATCAGCCGTTCGCTTGCCGGTGAACAGTGCGATTTCCCCAAACACTTCACCGGGATGCAATGCGCGCAACACGCGATTACCTTCCGGCCGCGAAACCTGCACGACGACGACGCCCTCGATCAGGATACAAATCTCGTGCCCGTCCTCTCCAAACGCCACGATCCGATCGCCCGGCGCATACGGTTCGATACGGCCGAACAGTGCAGCAATGCGGGCCTGGCGCTGGGTCAGACCCTTGAACAGCGGGATCTTCTTGTGTGGATCCGATCCGAGGTCGACGGACAACACTTCCCACAGCGTAACGAAGCGCAATCCGGCGCTCAGCGCCGGGCTCAAGGTCAGGTCGACGACCCAGGCGATGAACAGGGTCGCCGCGGCAAGGATACCGAACTCGACCTGACTGCGCAGATCGCTTACGAGCAAGGCGAGAAAACCCGCGCACAACGCCGCGGTCGTGTAGGTAACCGGCCGGATAATCGATGACAGCGCGCGTTCCACCCCGAGTTCCTCGTTCGCGAGACGGCGCGATTCCGTATTGAAACGGGAAAAGTAGTGAATGCTGTCGTCCACGGCGATGCCGAGCGCGACGGTTGCGACCAGGCTCGTGGCGAGGTTCAGCGTAATGCCGGTGAGCCCGAGAATGCCGAAGAATGCTGCTATCGGCAGCAGGTTCGGGATCAGCGCCACCGCGCCCACCCGCAGCGAGCCGAACAGGATCGACAGGATCAAATAAATAATGATCAGCGCACCCGAGAGGCTTACGATTTGGCCGCGGGTAATCTCGTCCATCGTTTGCGCCAGCAATACGGAACTGCCGGTGACTTTCCCGCGCAGATGTTCCGGTAGCAGCGCGAGACGTTCCTCGATACGTTCGACGAGTGCGCCAAGTTCATGCGATCCCACCGCATTTGAACGTACATGCATGAGGGTTTTCCGGTAGCGGGCGTCGGCGAAGCGTTCGACGTCATCGCCGGCGCCGAGCGACAGCAGCTGGTCGGAGAGATTGAACGTGCCGGGAATTGCCTGTGCTTCGCTGATGTCAGGCACAAATGTCCGATGCAGCATACGCATGTAGTCGACAAACGATATGGCACCGCCGATTTCCGGTTGGGCGGTTACCCATTGTTGCAGCTTGTCGAGCTCACGCAGATCCTCGGGGTTCTTGAACACGTTCGGCACGTCGCTCTCGATCAGAATCTGCAGTGGTACCGGCCCGGAGAAGAACTTCGCGACTTCGGTGAAATTGCGTCGAATTTCGCTGTCTTCGTTAAAATTGCGCAGATAGTCCGTACCCACGGTGATCCGGTTCGCAAAAATGACCGACAGGGCCGCGATGATGAAACCGGCCGCGAAAATAGCTTTGCGGTTTTCGAGATCGAAGCGCGAGAGGCGTGGCGCGAACGCAAGCAGCGGTCCGCTACCCGCGCTACTCACCCTGCCCGCGGGTAGCAACGCCAGGCCCGCCGGCACGAGGAGCACCGCTGCAAGCCAGGCGAACAGCGTGCCGAGTGCGCAAAAGAGTCCGAACACCTTGATCGTGTCGATATTGCTTGCGGCGAGTGAGATGAAGCCGACCCCGGTGGTGAACGCGGTCAGGGTGAGTGGCATGAACACATCGCGCACGGCGTGTTTGATCGCCGCGAGTTTCTCGAGGCCGCGTTGCCGCGCAAGTTCGAAATCACTGACCACGTGCACGGCATAGGCGAAGCCGACGACGAAAATCACGGGCGGCATGATTACCGTCACAAAGTTCAGCGCGTGTCCCGTGCGGATAAAAATTGCCATTGTCACGAGCAAGGAAATGCCATTGACCGTCAGCGGCAGCGTCATCCCCGGGAGCGTGCGCAAACCAATGAGGCTCACGAGCAAGGTCGCGAGTACGGCGAGCGGGAATACAAGCCGGATGTCGCTGAACAGGGTGCGACCGGTTTCGAGGCGTGCGACGATTGGTCCGCTCACGAATTGCTCGCCGTCGATTGCCGCGGATTTGGCGATTGCCGAGATGCGATCGACCCGTCCTCCGAGCGCATCGGTGTTCAAACCCGGGTCGAAATGGACGGCGAGCACGGCGCCGCGTCCGTCGGCCGAAACGAGCGTGCCACGATACAGCGGGTTGGCCAGCGCATCGACCTTCAGATCCTGCGCCGCCGCCATGTCAGCCGGCAGGCTCTCCAGGAACGGGCCGATTTCCGTGAAGTCGTCTTGTGCGCGCACGTACGTTGCCGAGGCGAGACTGTCGACCGCCGTGACCCCGTCGACGGCGACGATCTCCCGCGTCATGTCTTTCAGCGCCGCGAGACGCCGCGGTGTGAACAAATCCTCCGTGATCCACACGACGATGAGAACGTCGTCGCCGATGAACTTATCGCGCACCATGGTGTAGACCTGCAGCGCCTTGCCTTCGGCCGGCAGCAGGTTTTCGATCGAGGAGTCAACCGCAACATTGACCCGGCCGTGTTCGAGGTCGATGGTCTCGTTGAACGCGAGCGCGGTGATCGCGAGCGCGACGACGACAACCACGATGGGGTGGTCAACGACGGCGTCGAGGAATCTCGCTATCAACTGGTTGCGGCGGACTCTAGGGAGCCATCCCCAGCCGCTTCGGGCTGAAGATCGTATCGTTGATATCCGCGTCGAGGACGAGATCCTCGACGCCGAGTTCCGTACGCGTGTTTTTCACCCGGTCGTACATAATGACCTGGTGCGGGATATGTGCTTCGCCAACGGCCCTGATGGAGTCGGGGCTCGCGACCAGTTCTTTCGCGACGCTATCGTCAGGACTCAAAAACTCGGTTTTCAGCGGTACGCAGCGTTGCTGGTCGATATAGGTGAGAATGCGGCGGTAGGGCGAATCGGTGCCGGCGGGGGTTGTTTCAAGCACGTAGGTGGCCACGCCGTCGACAGTGCTGTCTTCGATACGTTTTGTTTCGCTCTCGGCCGCCGAGCGCTGGAAATGCGAGAACTCTTCGTAGCTGAAATCCGTACCCATCATCGAGGCGGCGAGTTGCTTGCCGGTAACCTTGCGCGTCCGCCGCAAATCCGGCACGTAGAGGTACATCGTCGGGTCGAGCTTGTCGCTTTCGAGCATGAGCACCGCGAGGCCCTTGCGACTCGGCGGGCCGCTCAGCCGGATCACCGCGCGGGATTTGTTCTCCATCGATCGCTGGAGGTAGATATCGGCGATGGATTCCTCAATGAGCCCGGAATCATCGAACGAACGCAACGTGATGTGTTGTGTGACGGAGCGCGATCCGGCGGTTTTGTCGATGCACGCCTGGACCTCGGGATCATCAATGCCGGGAATTTCCGCGGCATTCGCACTCAGTGCGAGACCGAGCGCGAAGCCACAGGCAGACAAATGTTTTCGCGTGACACAGATTGCAGGCATGGTCGCAAGCTCCGAACGAATAATCACCCCGGCGTGCCAAACGCCCGCAGCCAGAATAAGAGCCTGATCCCGCGATGTCCAACCGCCTCGCGGCGAATGCACCCGCGGGTCTCGATCAGGTGATGGAGGCGGCGCGAATGCTGTCGATCGAGGCGCCGAGCGTGGCGTCGAATTCCGCGTCTGACTGCCGCGCGCTCAGGCCCTCGACGAGTGCCCGGGAGAAGCTCGCGACTACGCCGTGGTTGCGCGCCAGGCGTGTATTCGCTTCTTCACGGCTGTAGCCGCCTGATAACGCCACGACTTTCAGTACGTTCGGGTGCGCGACGCAATCGGCGTAGAAATTATCCGTTTCCGGTAGCGTCAGCTTCAGCATGACGCGCTGCTCCGGCGTGAGCTTGTTCAGCTCCTCCAGCATCGCGGCTTTCAGCAGATCTTCGGCCGCGGCTTTGTCCGGGCAGTGAATATCCACTTCGGGTTCGATGATCGGGACGAGGCCGGCGGCGATAATCTGGCGACCCACTTCGAACTGCTGGGCCACGACCGCGGCAACCCCGGCGGCATTCGCTTGCTTAATGACCGAGCGCATTTTCGTACCAAAAATGCCTTTGGACTTCGCTTTCGCGAGCAACGCATCGAGTCCCGGGTTTGGCTTCATCAGTTGCACGCCGTCCGCTTCGTCCGCAAGCCCCTTGTCGACTTTCAGGATCGGTACGACTTGTTTCACGTTCCACAGGTAATCCGCTGTCGGCCGCCCCTCAATCTCGCGGTCCATCGTGTTCTCGAACAGGATCGCGGCAAGGATCTTCTCGCCGGAAAAACTCGGGCTCGTGATGATGCGCGTACGCATGGCGTGTACGACGGCGAACATTTCCTCGTCGTTCGACCAGGCATCCTCGGTAACCCCGTAAGCCGCGAGCGCCTTCGGCGTGCTCCCGCCGCTCTGGTCGAGCGCTGCGATAAATCCCTGGCCGGCTTTGATCTTCTGGGCTTGTTCGTCGAATGTGCTCACGATGTTCCTCGTTTTTTCTGACAGTAGACTGGGCTACCCATTATAAGCGGGGCGGGCCCGGGAAAACGAGGGACGGGTTGGCATTGGACTCACCCGATCGTGGCTCCGCCGTCGATGACGATGTTCTGCCCGGTCGTGAACGAGCCCGCCGCCGAGGCAAGATAAACCGCCGCGCCGGCGATTTCCCGTGGTTCACCGATCCGCCGTAACGGGTCGCCCTGCGTGCGTTCAGCGAGGTACTCGGGGTTTTCCCACAGTGCGCGGGCGAAATCCGTGCGCACGAGCCCGGGCGAAATCGCATTGACCCGGATGTTGTCCGGGCCGTATTCCACCGCGAGATTGCGCACGAGCTGCAGATCGGCGGCTTTCGAAATGCAATAGCCTCCGAGCGTGGGGTGGCCGCGTAATCCACCGATGGACGAAACGATGATGATCGAGCCGTCCCGGCGCGCGACCATTTCCGGTAACACCATGTGGATCAGCCAGTGGTTCGACATGATGTTGACCCCGAGGATCTTCTCGAACGCGGAATCCGGCATGTCCTTCATCGGGCCGTAGTACGGATTCACCGCCGCATTGCACACGAGAATATCGATCTTGCCGAGTGCCGTGCGCGTGTCCGCCACGAGACGTTCGAGCTCTTCCTTGTGGCTGATGTTGGCCGGCACCACGATGGCCCGGCCGCCGGTGTCGCCGCGGTCGGCGTTGATTTCGTCGGCAACGGTCTGGCACACGTCGGCCTTGCGGCTTGAAATCACAACGTCGGCGCCCTGGCGCGCGAGTTCGTGCGCGATGGCGCGCCCGATTCCCTTGCTCGAGCCGGTGATCAGGGCTGTTTTACCGCTCAGGTCGAACAGGCTTTGGGTCATGGGGGTGTCTCCGTCGTTGCGTCTGGTTCGGGGGCATTGTCGTTGCGGGCGCCGGGGCGGGTAAAGCGATGCGGCCGAGGCGCTTCATCGGGCCGTCGTGATCGAGAACTGCGCGAGTGGGTCCTCGCCGAGGGCCAGGAAGCGGTTGTGCGCCGCGAGCAAGCCCGCATACGGCGCGAGCCAGAGTTCCCGCAAGGCCCGTGTGTGCGCGCTATCGTCGAACAGGCGCCACTTTGAACGAATGACCGTATTGTCTTGATGAGCGACGTCATCGCCGGCTGCGGCGAGCAGATCGGCGAATAATGCGGCGAACGCTGCCGGATCGTCGCCGTGAACGCCGAGCTCGCCGGCGATGCCGGCATAGCATTGCATGCCGACGAGACGTCCGGCGCGGCAACCGACATCGAGCGCGTCCTCGCGGCCGAGCAGTTCCAGCAATAGCGGGAGCGCGTTGCGGACGTATTCCATGGCGTAGTTCCGGTACGCCTTCGCCTGGCGCAAGGGCGGCCATGATTGCTGTTCGAGTTGCGGCATCGAGTCGCGATCGATCGGCGGGCAGTGTTCGTCATCGACGAATCGCAGCCGTTCCTCCGGTCGTAGCGCATGGTCGTATTCGAGGTAGTAACCCTCGAGCCCGGGATAGCCATCGACCGTGGTTCCGGTGCACACGAAACCGAGGCGGGGATTCCCCAGCGTCACGCCGTTGTGCGCATGCCAGCCGCGCAACATCGCGCGATTGACCCCGCTCGGGATCGCGCAGATCGCGGTACCGCTCCAGATCCAGCGGGGCGGTGGATAGCGCACCCAGGCTTTGCGGGCATCGACTTCGAGGTATTCAACGGCGACCCCGCCGAGCTGGTTCGAGAAATAGTGATAGCGTGCGGCGGCGACGGCATGCGGGAGCTGGTCGAGGCCGAGCTTGACGAGGCCGGGCAGGAAACCCTCCGTATGCTGATGGCGAAACAGGCGGAAAACAAACTCTTCGGCAATCGCGGCGCCGCGGTGGGCGACGAGCGCGAGCACGAGCCCGGTGAACCACGCGTGGTGCAATTCAGCGACAGCGAGCGCCGCGGCTTGTTCAGTCGAGCGAGTCATGGCGGTCGATGGTTCCACACCGTCGGGCGCGCGTCCACCCGGTATCGTCGCGCCGAATCACGTTCGAGTACACTGACCCGCGACATCATGAACGGGGCGGGGGAACGAATGCGCTTGCAAGATACGGTAGCAATAGTTACGGGTGGCGGCGGCGGACTCGGCGCCGGGATCAGTGCCTGCCTTGCGGAAGCGGGCGCACGGTTGGTGATTTGCGACTGGAACCTCGCGAACGCGGAAAAAGTTGCCGCGGAGCTCGGCGAACTCGGATTCACCGCGCGTGCGATCCAGGCGGATGTGCGTAGTGCGGAAGACTGCCAGCGTGTGGTTGCCGAGACGCTGGCAACGGAAGGACGTCTCGATACGCTCGTGTGCAATGCCGGAGTGGATGGATTACCGACGGAGGATCCCGATACCCCGCCGTTGCTCGAGAACATCCGTGAAGCGGACTGGGATCTTGTTATGGCGGTGAATCTGAAGGGCGTGTATCTCTCCTGCGCCGCCGCGATCCCGCATTTCAAGGCCGCGCGGCGCGGCCGTATCATCAACATCGCGTCGGTTGCCGGGCGTCAGGGCGTCGAGTTTCTGCCCGCTTACGCGGCGTCGAAGGCCGGCGTGATTTCGCTCACGCAATCAATGGCGCTGCAACTCGCGCCGTATCACGTGAATGTGAATTGTATTTGCCCCGGGATCATCTGGACGCCAATGTGGGAACGCCTCGCGACGTATCTGAATCGCTCGAATCCGGCGTTCGCCGCTGCCGGGCCGGAGGCGGTTTACGACGCGGTGGTCAAACAGATGATCCCGTTCGGCAAGCCGCAAACGCCGGCTGATATCGGCCGTACCGCGGTATTTCTCGCGAGTGACGACGCCGCCGAGATCACGGGTCAGTCGATCAACGTGTGCGGCGGGATCCGCATGAACTGAGCGGCGCTCGCAATTGTCGGAAAACGAAAGGAGGCACTTTGATATGCGCATACTGATGATCGTGTTGCTGTGCGGCGGCTGGTTTTCGGCCACGGCGCTGGCCGCGTCCCCGGACTTCAACGTCGAGATGCTGGTCGACGGTGGCCTGAAGAATCCATGGGGCCTCGCATTCTTGCCCAACGGCGATTTGCTGATCAGCGAACGCCAGGGCGACTTGCGGATCTTCCGCGACGGCGCGCTCGTGCCCGAGCCGGTCGCGGGTTTACCGTCGATCCGGGAAGTGCGCCAGGGCGGGCTGCTCGGCATTGCACTGCATCCACAGTTCGCCGACAACCGGCTGCTCTACCTGAGCTATGCCGGTGCCGAGGATGGCGCGCATTCGACGGAAGTGCTGCGCGGACGTTTCGATGGCGTGCGGCTTGAACAGGTCGAGACAATATTCAAGGCGCGACCCAAGGTGCGTGGTGGCCGGCACTTCGGCAGCCGTTTACTGTTCGACGATGCCGGCTACCTGTTCATCACGCTCGGTGATCGCGGTCGCGATGACGATGCGCAGGATCTCACCTTGCATTCCGGTTCGCTGATCCGATTGCACGACGACGGCACGATACCCGCGGACAACCCGTTCGCCGACAACCCTGCCGCGGCGCCCGGGATCTACACGCTCGGCAACCGCAACATGCAGGGCATCGCCCTGCATCCGCAGACCCGCAAGGTGTGGACCCACGAGCACGGGCCACAGGGTGGCGATGAGGTGAACATCATGCGCGCCGGGGTGAATTACGGCTGGCCCGTGATTACCTACGGGCGCAATTACGGCACCGGGACGCAAATTGGCGAAGGCACGCACAAAGACGGCATGGCACAACCCATCTACAAGTGGGTGCCCTCGATCGCACCGTCAGGGATGACGTTCTACTCCGGCGCGGCGTTTCCCCAATGGCGTGGCGATCTGTTCGTGGGTTCGCTCAAGTTCGCGGTGCTCGTGCGACTCGATGTGGAAGGCGAAGCGATCGTCGGCGAGCAGCGCATGCTCGACAACATTGGCCGCATCCGCGATGTGATCGAAGGGCCGGACGGCTTTCTTTATATCATCACGGATTCCCGGAATGGCAAGCTGTTGCGCCTCGTACCACCGGGTCGCGCCGGCTAGAACGGCTAACCTCGCCGCGATCCCGTGCCGGTTTGTCCCCGTTGTGGCGAGAACGCCGGCACGCGCTGGACGCAACTCGGCCCTTTGTTGTTGTGCGCAGCTTTGTGGACGATCCCGATCGCGTTTCTGTTGCTGGCTACCTATCCGTTCGGTGTCCTCGCGATGAGCATCGCTACGGTGTGGGCCGCGCGCCGGGTGCGGCGCGTGTGTGCGCACTGCGGTGCTGATCGAAGCACGGGCGCAGCCGCATCTTCAGGCCGGCACACGCGAACGTGATGACGAGAGACCCCGCCAGCATTGAGTACGCGACGAGCGACCCCGGCGCGGCCGCGACGGCGCTGCTCGATCTCGTCGCCGCGGTCATGTGTGAGTTGCATCCGAATGACGTCACCCGGCGCGCACCCGGACTCGACGACACGTTCGATCGCGATCTCGGTCTCGACAGTCTCGGCCGGGTAGAAATGATCGCTCGCATCGAGACGGCTTTCGCGGTCGAACTCGGTGAACGCGTGCTGACGACCGCGGAGACGCCGCGGGACGTACTGCGGGCGGTGCTGAAGTCGACCGGCCGGGTCCGGGATCTGCGCGCGGTCGAGTCGATCAAGGTTACCGCGACGCATGCGGATCCCGCGCCCGCTAACGCCGCGACGCTGACGGAGGTGTTGCGCTGGCACGTCGATGCCCACGGCGATCGACCTCACATCCAATTATTCGACGATTACACCGACGGCGAGATCATCACGTATCAACGTCTCTGGGATGCGGCGTCGAACATCGCCGGGGCCCTGCAGCGCGCGGGTCTCGAACCGGGTGAGGCGGTCGCGCTTATGTTGCCAACGGGGCGGGAATACTTTTTCGCGTTCTTCGCGGTGATCCTCGCTGGCGCCGTGCCCGTGCCGATCTACCCGCCGGTGCGCCGTACGCAACTCGAGGATCACCTGCAACGGCAAAGTGCAATCCTGACGAACGGTCGCGCCGCCATGCTCGTAACCGTCGCCGAGGCGAAACCGGTCGCCCGCCTGCTGACCTCGCAGGTTGACTCACTGCGGCATGTGTTCAGCGTCGATGAACTGCTCGCGCGTGACTGCGTGGCGGAGGTCGCGACCGGCAGCAGCGGCGATATCGCTTTTCTCCAATATACGTCTGGCAGCACGGGTGATCCGAAAGGCGTGATCCTGACGCACGCGAACCTGCTCGCGAACGTACGCGGCGATGGCGCGGCGATGCGCGCGACTTCGAGCGATGTGTTCGTGAGCTGGCTGCCGCTGTACCACGACATGGGCCTGATCGGTGCGTGGCTGGGCAGCCTGTATCACGCGCTGAAACTCGTGATCATGCCGCCACTCAGTTTCCTGAGTCGCCCCGAGCGCTGGCTGTGGGCCGTGCATCGCTACCACGGCACCCTGTCGGCGGCGCCGAATTTCGCGTTCGATCTGTGCGTGAGGCGGATCGAGGACAAGGCGCTCGAGGGACTCGATCTCAGCAGCTGGCGCGTCGTCGCGAACGGTGCCGAGGCGATCAACGCCGCAACGCTCGCGGCTTTCAGCGAACGCTTCACGCGCTACGGCTTCGACCCTGACGCGATGATGCCGGTGTATGGGCTTGCCGAGTGTTCCGTTGGCCTCACGTTCCCGCCACCGGGTCGCGGACCACGGATCGATCGAATCGATCGCGAGGCGCTCGCGCGCGACGGTATCGCGCGAGCACTCGTAGCGGAGCACGCCGGGCCTGCGCTCGACATCGTCGGTTGCGGCATGCCCTTGCCGCGCCACGAAATCCGCGTTGTTGATGCGGCCGGTCGCGAATTGCCGGAACGCGCGCAGGGTCGGCTGCAGTTTCGCGGTCCGTCGGCCACGGCGGGGTACTACCGTAACCCGGAGAAAACCGCCGCGCTGATCCGCGACGGCTGGCTCGAATCCGGTGATCTCGCCTACATCGTCGGCGGTGAGTTATTCATCACCGGACGCAGTAAAGATCTGATCATCCGCGCCGGACGCAATATCACGCCGGCTGAACTCGAACACGCCGTTGGCGAACTCGACGGCATCCGCAACGGTTGCGTCGCCGTGTTCGGTACGCCTGATCCCGACACCGGTACGGAACGCCTTGTCATCGTTGCCGAAACCCGGCGGCGACGCGAGGAGCAACTCGCAGTGCTGCGCGCTGCGATCAACGAGCTTTCCGTCGCGGTGATCGGCGGGCCGCCGGACGTTACCTTGCTGGTGCCGCCGAATACCGTCCTGAAAACCTCGAGCGGCAAGATCCGCCGCGCCGCGACGCGTGAGTTGTACGCAAGCGGACGGCTCGGCGACGGCGAAACGGCCGTGTGGATGCAGATCGTTCGCCTCGGGCTGCGCGGCATCGTGCCGCAATTGCGTCGCGCGCTGCGTAACGGCCTGGGCCTCGCGTATGCCGCCTGGGCGTGGTCGTGCCTGATCGTGCTTGGTAGCTGCGCCTGGGGTGTGGCGATGTTGCCGTTACCGCGCAAGCCCGGCTGGCGAATCGTACGCGGTTGCGCCCGCGCGCTCGTGTGGATGACGCGCACGCAGGTCACACTTCGCGGTAGCCTCGCGGTGCACGAACAGGCGGTCGTCTACGTGGCGAATCATCAAAGCTATCTCGACGGCCTGCTCATGTTCGCGCTCCTGCCCGAACCGGTTGAATTCGTGGTGAAGGCGGAACTCGAACGCCCGTGGTACCTGCGGCTGCCGTTGCGACGTCTCGGAGTGCGTTTTGTCGAGCGCTTCGATGATGCGCGCGGGATCGCGCAGATGCACGCGGAGACAACAGGACGCCCGTTGTTCGTGTTTCCCGAAGGGACGTTCAAACGCATGCCCGGACTGCTACCGTTCCACATGGGCGCGTTCACGACCGCGGTGGCAACTGGCGCCGTCGTCGTGCCCGTCGCGATCCATGGCACGCGTTCGATGCTGCGCGCGGGGTCATGGTTTATTCGCCGCGGGTTCGTCACCATTACGGCCGGCTCACCGTTGACCGTCGACCCGACGCTCGCGCCATGGCCTGCCGCCGTGGCATTGCGCGATGCGGCCCGCGTGCACTTGCTTGCCGGCGCGGGTGAGCCCGATCTCGCGCACGAGTCGAACGCGGTTGCGGCGGATGCGTGAGAATAATGCGAACCGTATGTCGGGCACGGCCATGCGGTTGCACTGAGCAAGTGAGCTTACATCCGGGCGACCGTGGCTTGCGGAGCGGAATCAGCGTCTACGCCCCGTCCCTGCGGTTTGAACGGAACGGTTCCGGGTTCATCGAGGGCGGTGTTTCCTATTTACGGGCGCGTAATTAAACTTGCGCCACGCATCCAGCGCGGAGCTTTCGCCCATGTCATTCCCGGGACGCCAGTGCAAGGCATTGATCGCAGGCTTGAGTCTGCTCATCGGCGCCGCTGCGCAAGCCGCCTATCCGGGGCTCGAAATCGACGACCCCGAGGTGCGCGATTGCCTCGTCCGGACGCTGCCCGAACGCGGCCTGCGGCAAAAGATCCGCTTCGATACGTATGCGCAAGACGAACTGCTCAGTCAATCGGCCGCCGATCTGTACTGGCGACGTTTCGACGATGGCGGCTCACGCCTGCTCATCCGCCTGACGGCACCCCCGCACAACGTCGGCCTTGCCTTGCTCGCCGAGGAAAAGGCTGACAATTCGCTGCGGCAGGACGTCACAGTCTATTTGCCGGAGCTGCGCGTCGTGCGTCGCCTGTCGGGTGCGGCGCTGTCCGGTTCGATGTTCGGGACGAACTTTGCGTACGATGATTTCGTGCAACTGCAGGGCATGCTGCATCAGCGTTCCGTCACCCGGCTTGCCGATGAAACGGTGAACGAGCGTCCGGCATACGCGATCGAGATGGTGCCGCAGCATCCGGAGTCGCGCTATGCAAGAATTGTTACGCTGATCGACCAGGGGTGGTGTATCGCGGTTCAGTCGCGCTTTTATGGCCGCGAACACGGTTTGCTGAAGGAACTCATCATCGATCCGCACTCCGTACGCGAAGAGGCGGGGCGTTTTATCCCGCATGCGCTCGTGTTCACCGAGGCTGATAAATCAGCGCGTACGGAACTTGTCGTCGATCAGATTGAGATCGATCCGGAGCTGCACCCGAACCTGTTTACCGAAGCGGAGCTGCGCCGCGGTCGTTGAGGGACCTCTCCGTCATCGCGTGACGCATTCGCGATACGCGTGCCAGGTCGCGTGGCCGATGATTGGCAGTACGACGACGAGACCGATAAACCACGCGACGAATCCGGCTGCTGTGAGTGCGACGATGATCGCTGCCCATGCGATCATTGGCAGCGTATTAACCCGGATGGCATTGAAACTTACGATCATCGCGCTGATCGCGTCCACCTCCTTGCGGTCGAGCAGCATGGGTAGTGACACGGCCGAAGTCGCAAATGTAAACAACGCGAGACCGGCGCCGACGAGCGTATAGATGAGGAAAAATATCCACGTATCCGTCGAGTCGCGCAGCGCCGCGAGCAGGGCGGGGAACGACTCCACGCCGTCGGGAAAGAACAGCGCAATGATGACCACGGACACGCGTGCCCACACCGCGAGCGACAGCATCAGGATCACGGCATAGAAACCGATCGCGGGTAAATTGTCATTCCATGCGCTCAGGCTCGTCGCGAGCCGGATCTGCTTTCCCGCCGCGCGCTGGCGCGAGAGATCGTACAGGCCGATCGCGAGAAAGGGGCCGACGAGCAGAAACCCGGTGGTGAATGCGATGCCGAGCGCGCCACCGTAGAAGTTCGTCAACAAATAGCCCATCAAGGCGAGCGTCGCGCCGTAGAACAAGCTCGCTGACGGCATCGCGAGGAAGTCCCGATATCCCGCGCCAACCCAGCGTAACGGCGCGGCCGTATCGATGGCCCGGATCCCGGGCAGCGTGAACGGTGCCGGTGGTTCGTCACGATCGAACACGGCTTGCCTGGTCTGTTCCGGTGTTTCCATGCCGATTCCTGTCTGAGTGTTATTTCTGCCGCCGCGAAAGTTGTCGCGAACCCTCTGCCAGCGCAGGCTAGACGAACCGGCGGGCCGCAAACTTGATCTGACACAACTGAAGCAAACACGTCAATGCCGCGGGGCGCTAAACACGTGTGCGAAGGAAGGGACGCTGCATGCGGTCGGTGCACTTGAGGTCGTAGCGTGGCCGACGCACGCAGGCGCGGAGCCGGGTGAGCAAGCGACACGTCAGGCAGAAAAAACAAACCCCGCGAAAGCGGGGTTTGTTCGATCCTGCTTGTACCAGCGCATGCGTGAAGGCGATGTTCGTCACCTGGCGGCCATGAGCGGCGACCTGCCGTGTAATCCGGCAGTCAATTTTTTGGCCAGTCCGGGGCGGCGCGACGTCGCTCCGTCCCATCGGCTTCACGCGTTTCCGTTTCAGACGGTCGTCACCGTATGAAGCGCCTTACCAATAAGCATAGTCGATTCGCGCGACATTACAGCCTGATCGGCAGCTTATTCGAGCGATAGATCGACGTTGTCTAACGGCACCGATTTTAGGAGCGACCACGAATAATTTTGTCTCGCGGTCCCGGATCCCGGCGCGGCGTTTATGGCCCGCCGGAATCCCCGGCGCCATCGGCCACGCGACGATTCCGGCGATGTTCGCGGCTCAGGCGATTACGACGGCCTGCTTCCAGGTGGCGATATTTGCTTCATCGAATCCCCAATCCGCGAGCACGGCTTCCGTATCAGCGCCGGCCGCGCTCGCGCCTTTCTGGATTTTCGACGGCGTCCGACTGAAGCGCGGGGCCGGTGCGGGTTGGGTGACCCCGTCGACCTCAACAAATGTGCTGCGTGCGACATTGTGCGGATGCTGCGGCGCTTCTTCGAGATCGAGTACCGGCGCGAAACACACGTCAGTCCCTTCGAGGAGTCTGCACCACTCGTCGCGCGTTTTCGTTTTGATCATGGCTGCCATTTTCTCGCTCATGTCCGGCCACGCCGCCTTGTCGCGATGCGCCGCGTGATCCGGATCGGAGAATCCCGTGAGTTCCAGCAACTCGGCATAGAACTTCGATTCGATCGAGGCAATCGAGATGTAACGACCATCGGCGGTTTCGTAGGCGTCGTAAAAATGCGCGCCACCGTCGAGGATATTCGTACCGCGATCGTTCGTGACGATCCCCGATGCGTACATGCCGTAGATAGCGGTCATCAGCGAGGCAACCCCATCGACCATGGCGGCATCTACGACCTGACCGCGACCGGATTTTTGCGCCTCGAGCAGGGCGGCAAGGACGCCGATCGCGAGATACGCACCGCCACCGCCGAAGTCACCGACCAGGTTCAGTGGCGGTGGTGGCGGGGCATCGGCGGGCCCGATTGCGTGCGCCGCGCCGGCAAGCGAAATGTAATTGATGTCGTGGCCGGCCACTTCCGCCAGCGGACCGTCCTGTCCCCAACCCGTGATGCGGCCGTAGACGAGTTTCTGGTTGCGTTTGAAGCACGCGTCCGGCCCGAGACCGAGACGCTCCGTCACGCCGGCGCGAAAGCCCTCGATGAGCGCATCGGATTGCTCGACGAGTTGCATCACGAGTTCCACCCCGGCGGGGTTTTTCAGGTCGACCGCGATTGAGCGCCGCGAACGATCGAGCAGGCGGTATTTCGGATCGAGCGCGATCCCGAGTCCGGCGTCAACGAGCCGGTCCACCCGGATCACTTCCGCGCCCATATCCGCGAGTAACATCGCGCACATCGGGTTGGGTCCGATGCCCGCGAGTTCGATGATTCTGTATCCGACAAGTGGTCCGCTTGCGCTCATAGTTGCCTCTCTTGACTGCTGGTTGGGTAGCGGTGTGGTGTGCCGTCAGGAATGTTGACGATCCGCGCGGGCGCCGCGCGCGCAGTGGCGCGTTGTGCGTCGCCAGTACGCAGGCCCGGGGATGGATCGTTGCAGGCAATCCTGCGCGGCACCGCGCTAGCGTAGCACGCGTCACCGGAAGATCACGGTTCCGTTATGGTGTTGTCACATTCCAGCGACAACATACATTGCAGATTTCGTCGCAACCTGTCCTGGTTTCCCCCCACGACCCCGCGGTGAAATCTGTTACCCGACTATTACGCCCTCGCTCGATCGAGGGCTTTTTTTTCTCACTGAAACGTGGCGACGCCGTAGCCGGCGACCCATTCCGGGATTGCACGGTAGTAGTGTATTTTCGCATCCGTCGCCTGCGCTGCCCGCGCGCACGCCGCCGCGGCGATCCAGGTGCGGATTTCGTGCCCGCCGGCGCCACCGTCGCGTGAGATAGCGGCGTCATCGAGACCGAGCAGGCCGGTACGCTCATTCGCGATGAGGTTGGCGAGAAAACGTTCGTCCCATTGCGGATTCAGGGGTACGCGCTCACTCGTCCCGGCGGTTTGCCTGAGCGCATCATCGAGCACGCGTTGCTGGCGTTCATTGCGAGCGTCGACGCTCAACTCACCACCTTCGATCAAACGTTCACGGATTGCCGGCGGTGCATCGCGCAACACGGGTATCGGCGGGTCGTGCGACAGGCCACCGGAGCCGATGACGAGGATCTTCCGCTCGAGTCCGTCGAGGAAATGACCCAGAGCGGTGCCGAACGTATCAACCCGTTGCAACGGCGGCAGGGGTGGTGCCGCGCAGTTGATGAAGACCGGTAGTAGCGGCGGGCATGTGGCCCAGTCGAACAATTGCTCGATGATCTGGGTGCACCCGTGATCAACGACCATGTCGAACGATAACGCAGGATCACTGCCGCTGCGCTGTAGTGCAGCGACACATTGTTCCGCAAGCGCCGGTTCGGTTGGCAGAGAACCGCGTCGCGTTTGCCAGTCGCCCACCCCGCGCGCGAGGGCGCCGATACAAAAGCTCGGCATGAGGCGGTAGAAAAAACCGTTGAAGTGATCGGGTCCGATAACGACGAGCAGATCCGGTGCGTAAGCCCGGGTCCACTCCTGCAATCGGGCGAAAACCGCCGCGAGTTCCTGCTCGATCGCCGGTCCCGGTGAGCGGTAGTCTTTTAGCGGGGTGTGCGAGGCACACAGTGCGGCGACGGTCACAACCGCTCCTGACGATTGCTACCGCAGGCCGGGTGGATACGCGCGCCGTTGCTCATAACCGTGGCTCATAAACTGTTCATGAATGTTGTCAGGTGATCCCGATAGTGCCCGGCGCGCGGATATTCGCGCTGAATGCCCGCGAGCAGCGCGCCGCGTTCGCCCGCGTAATTCATTTCGTAGAGTTCGTGGCGGGCGCCGAATTCGCTGCCACACAAATCCCACGCGAGCTTCATCAATGCCGACTTGTCGCGCCCGGAAAACCCCGCGCCGGCGAGCGATTTCTCAAGCGCAGCACCAATCGGCGAGTCGAATTCCGCCAGGCTCACCGGTAGTTGAATCAGTCCGCCGCCGCTGATCTTGCGGATCATATTGATCATCTCGGGGTAGTAAACCGGGCCAAGCGCGCGGCCGGCCTGCAGCGCCGGCAGGTCCGGATAGAGTACGCCGTTGTCCGGATCGATCGTAGCCTGCAACTCGGCCGAGCGAGTGGTCGAGCGGATCACCTCGACCCGGACGGCTGCCTCACCGAGCATCTCCATTGTGCCAGGATGCTGATCGAGACCCGCCGCGCGCGCCAGTTCCACCAATAGCGCGTAGACGAAACCGAGTTTCACCTCGAGCCGCGCATTCGTCTGGTGGGCGGTGAGTTCGCGCATGCGCGACTCCCTGTACATGCGATTCAGCAACGCGATATCGCCATGCAGGAAAACGCGATCCCACGGCACGAGCACATGGTCGAACACGACGGTTGCATCCATTTCGTCGAACTGCGCCGACAACGGGAAATCCGCGCTTGTACCGTGGCTCGCGAACGAGCGGCGGCACAGCGTTTTCAATCCTTTTGTGTTCATCGGGAGCGCGAACACGTTCGCGTAATCTTCCTCGCCGGGGCGGAACGTTGGTGGAAACGGCCACACGAGAATCTCGTCGGCGTACGGAGCCGCCGTGGCGATCCGTTTGATGCCGTGCACGATGAGGCCGTCGCTGTTGCGGTCGACCACGCGCAGCGGGGTGCCGGGATCGGATTGCTCGTGACGCAGTTTGCTCTTGTCGAGCTGCGGGTCGAGCAGGGCATGGGTGAGATACAGATCGTTGCGCGCGACATACTCGTAGTACGCGGTGACGGCATCGGCACAGCGGGTCGAGCATTCGGCGAAGAAATTCGGCTTCACGCCGAGCGCCATGAGCATGACGTTGAGGAAATCCGGTGCGCGCCCGAGCATGCCGCACGCGGGCGATGCCGCGGTGATGAAGCTCTCGCGCTTCAGACGCAGGTGTTCCATCGTGCGCGGAACTTCGAAAGCGCGTGCGATGCGCTCACCGAATTCCGGCGACTCGCAGGTCAGGAGATCGCGGTGCACCGGGTGGTGCTGCAGGTCGTAGCCGCGAGCGAGCGCGGCGATCGAGGCCTCGAATTCGCCGAAGCGAGCGACATCCTCGACCCGCTTGCCGTTGTACCAGACTTCGCGGCCATCACTCAGCCCCGCAATGAATTCTTCACCCGTTCTGACGGCCATAACCGGCACTCCCGTGTTTCCTGGCCGGCGTGTCATCCGTGCCGCGCCATGTTTCCCCGGTGAACTCCGGGCGTAATACCGCTTGTGTCTGCTCAAGTTCGATCCCGAGCAGCGGTAACACCTTCTCCACGAGCAATTCGTTGCTGCGTAGCAGGGCATCCGTGTCGGTCGGTCCCGCCGCAATCCACGGCACGATCAGTTCCGGCTGCAGGGTCTCGATCATGCGTTCGAGCTGGTGCGCCACCTGGTCGACAGTGCCGCAGATCGAATACCCGCGTTCGCGAACAAAAGCCGGGGTATTCGGTAGCGTGCCTTCCTCCCCCGGTTTGCGCAGCGCCTCGTTGAAACCGAACCAGTCGTGCCAGCGGGTCCAGATATAACCGAGGCCCTGGGCCTGGATATGGTGCGCTTCGGCCTCCGTGTCGGCGATGACGATATCGCGAAAGTGGCCGAGGCCCTTGCCCCAGGCCAAATCACGACCGGCTTCGCGGGCTGCTTGTTGATACAGGTCGAGACAACCGCGCACGATCTCCTCGATGGGGGAGAAAATCACCGGTTTGACGCATTCCCGTGCCGACCATTCGATCGTCTCCGGACTCATCGTGAACGGAATAAAGACTTCGATGGAGTCCGGATCCTGCAGGGTTTGCGGCGCGATCCCGAGCTGAGCCAGCTCGCCGTCAGCGTCGACCATGCCGGGAGCCATCGCTTGCGTCGCCGGATGATCCCACTGCACGCCGGACGGCGGGATCTGCCAGTGCTTGCCTTCGTGGCGGAACAAACGTTGGCCCCAGGCCTTGCGCACGATGTCGTAATGCTCGACGAACAGTTCCCGGTTCGTGCGGTCGTGTTCCGCGTATTCGGGATCATTCTTCGAGGTCGAGTACGCATTGTACTTTTGCCCGATGGTGGCGACGTGGCGGGCCTGATAGCCACGCGCAAAACCCGCAATCATGCGCCCTTCGGAAAAATGGTCGAGCATTGCGAGGTCTTCCGCGAGTAACAGCGGGTTGCGTGCCGGCAGGACATTGCCCATCTGCCCGATCCGGATCCGCTGCGTCTGCATCGCGGCCCAGGCGCCGAGCATGACCGGGTTGTTTGATACCTCGAGTCCTTCCAGATGAAAGTGGTGTTCGGAGAATGCGACGAAGTCGAAGCCGAGGTCTTCGAGCTGGCGCACGATACGTCCGCAGTCTTTCAGTGCGCGTTGATAATTGTTCGGGTTCTGGCCGGCGAAACCCCGCTCGAACGCGGCGATAGACGCACTCGCGCTCGGCAACAGAAAACCTCCCATGCGCATTTTCATACGTGTGCCCTCTTATACGGGTTTGCCGCGATGCCCTCGATGCGGACGCTTGTGACGCCCGGTCGGCATCGCTAATATATTAGTATGCTAGCAACGCCAACAAACGCGCGCAATCCTTCCCTTGCGCAATCGGTCGTCGGTTGTCGGGAGAAACCATGGCAAAACTGACCACGATGCCGGTGCGCGGTGCGGAGCCGTCGCGTGCCAGCGCGCGCGCGGAATTCGCCTACGAGACGATCAGGCTCGAGCTGCTGGAAGGTTCACTTGCGCCGGGCGACAAGCTCAACGTTGTCGATCTCGCCGACCAGCTCAATTGCAGTCGCGTACCGATCATGGAAGCGCTGAAACGGCTCGAGCGTGAAGAACTTGTGACGATCGTGCCGCAGGTCGGTTGCCGGGTCGTGACGCCGTCCATTGCCGATGTCGGCGATTTCTTTGTGCTGTTCGCCGCCGTCGAAGGTGCTGTCGCGGCGCTGGCCGCACAACGCCGCGACACCGGCGATATCGCGCGCTTGCGCGAACTGTGCCGCGAGATCGACGCCGAGTTGAAAGACACGGGCGGCCCGGCAGCCCGTGATCCACGTTACCGTCGCCTGAACCTGCGTTTCCACGGCGAGATTCACCGCCTTGCCCACTCGCCGGTCGCGAGCAAGATGGCGGCCGGAATGTGGGATCGGAGTGATTTCTACATCAAGATGGCGTTCGGTTCGCTGTACTTTTCGCAGCGCGTGATCCGATCCCATCGCGCCATACGGCGTGCGCTGATCAGCGGTGACCCGGTTGCCGCTGACGCCGCGGTTCGCGCGCACCTGCTCGCGGTCGGTAGCGCGGTAACCCGGAAAATGGCGAGCGCCTGAGCGTCCCCCGCGAACGATCCTGACGATGCGACTCGGCTACAATCGGAGCACGGTCGCTGCGATGATGTTGCCGACCGCTCCAAGGAACCCGAGGCCGGGCCGCCCGGCGAACACCGACGAGGTGGCTTATGCCTATCATCGAGCGCGACCCCTGGCGCATGCAGTATTTCGAATCCGTCGCGTGTCCGGACAATGTGTTCGTGCCGACGGACGACGAGCATGCCTATGAAATGTTCCCTGAGCACCGGTGGATCTACAACAAGTTATTGATCTGCGATTCGCAGGGTATGGCCGCCGCGCCACACGGCGTACCGCCGCAATCGTTTCCCGTGTTCAGTAAACCCATTTACAACCTGCATGGCATGGGCGTCGGCGGGCGTATCGTGCACAGCGCGGACGAGCTCGAGCGTGACATGCTCGCCGGGCACATGTGGACGGAGTTTCTCGAAGGCGAGCACGTATCGTCCGATGTGATCCTGATCGGTGGCGAGGCGCAATGGTGGCGACACACCACCGGTATACCGGTCGGCGATGGCGTGTTCGATTACTGGACGGTGCTGGCACAAGACAAACCCGAGATCGAATCGTATTGCGGTGACTGGTTGCGCAAGCACCTGCGCGGCTACAGCGGAGCTGCGAATCTCGAAACGATCGGCGGAAAAATCATCGAAGTGCATCTTCGGTTCGCGGATCAATGGCCCGATTTGTACGGGGCGGGCTGGCTCGAGGCGGTTGTCGATTTGTACGCGCGGCGACGCTGGCGCTATGCCGACGACGATCGTCGCATCGGCTACAGCGTGGTGCTGTTCGGGCATCACGGTATCGAATATGCGAAGCCTCCCGCGGACTTCATGGCGGAAATCGCCGCGCGCGAATCGATCACGAGCGTGCAGATAACGTTTCACGAAGACATTCCCGCGGCCCAGCACGCGATGCCCCCCGGGGGCTTTCGCCTTGCCGTGATCAACTGCCGCGACCTGGAGGCGGGACTGCGCGCGCGTGACGATATTGCGTTGTCGTTCTGGTCCGCGCAGAACCTCGGGCCCTGGCGTACCGTGGGGACATGAGCGTGCGCGGATGAATTATCGCGTGCGCGAGGATTTCCCGTGCGACGTTCGGGAGATCGAAAATCTGTTCATCCCGCTCCGCGATGGTTGCCGCCTGGCTGCGCGCGTGTGGATGCCAGCCGACGCCGTGACGCACCCGGTGCCGGCCGTGTTCGAGTACATCCCGTACCGGAAGCGCGATTTCATGCGCGCGCGCGACGAACCGATGCACCGCTACCTCGCCGGGCACGGCTATTGCGCGCTGCGGGTTGATCTGCGCGGTGCGGGTGATTCGAGCGGTATTCTCCACGATGAGTACCTGCCGCAGGAGCAACTCGACGCGCTTGACGTGATCGAGTGGCTGGCCCGACAGCCCTGGTGCGACGGTAATGTCGGGATGACCGGGATCTCGTGGGGCGGTTTCAATTCGCTCGCCGTGGCGGCACACAATCCGCCCGCCCTGAAGGCGATCATGAGTCTGTGCGCAAGCGACGATCGCTATGCCGACGATGCCCATTACATGGGCGGTTGTTTGCTGAATGAAAACCAGATCTGGGGCACGGTGCTGTTCGCGCTGAACGCGCTGCCGCCCGATCCGGAAATAGTCGGCACCGCGTGGCGCGACATGTGGCGGGAGCGACTGGAACACGACGTCCCGTTCCCCGCCACCTGGCTCGGCCATCAGCGCCGCGACGCCTACTGGCAGCAGGCATCGGTGTGTGAGGACTTCACGAAAATTCGTTGCGCCGTTTATGCGATCGGCGGCTGGGCCGATGGTTATTCGAATGCGGTGCCGCGGCTGCTCGCCGGACTCACGACACCGCGCAAAGGCCTTATCGGTCCGTGGGCGCATACGTTTCCGCACGCCGGCGTGCCCGGGCCGGCGATTGGCTACCTGCAGGAGTGCATCCGCTGGTGGGATCACTGGCTGAAGGGGCGCGACGACGGCATCATGAGCGAGCCAATGCTGCGCGTATGGATGCAGGACAGCGCGCCCCCCGAACCCGTACGCGAGCATCGTGCCGGCCGCTGGATCGTCGAGCCGACGTGGCCGTCGCCGACGATCGAGAACCTCACCTGGTACCTGGCCCCGGGCGGCGCGCTCCACGAAGCGCCGTCCCTGCCGCAGGTTGTCGAAATCCAGTCACCACAAACGACCGGCAGTACCGGCGGCGACTGGTGCGGCTTCGGCGCCGACGGGGAGACGCCGATGGATCAGCGCGCCGACGACGGACGCTCGCTGTCGTTCGATACCTCGCCGCTCGCCGCGCCAATCGAGATCCTCGGTGCGCCGACCGTGCAATTACGGTTAAGCGCGACGGAGGCCGTGGCGCTGCTTGCCGTGCGCCTGACCGACGTCGCCCCGGATGGCACCTCCTCGCTTGTGACTTATGGCTTGCTGAACCTGACCCATCGCGACAGCCACGAACATCCGACGCCGTTAGTGCCCGGTGAGTTCTACGACGTCACGGTGCCGCTGAACGACATCGCCCATGGCTTTCCCGCCGGACACGCGATCCGGCTCGCCGTATCGACGAGCTATTGGCCGCTCGCGTGGCCCGCGCCGCATGCCGCCGTCCTGTCGTTCGATCTCGGAGCCTGCACGCTCGCGTTGCCGGTGCGCGAGCCACGACCCGAGGACCTGACGATCCGCTTGTTCGACGAACCCGAAGCGGCGCCTGCCGCCACGCGTCATATCGCGCTCAGACCGCCGCGTTTCGTGCGCAGTTTCGAACGTGATCTGACGACGAATGAAACAACGTACCGCCTGTTCAGTGAAGGCGGCGATCTCGAGTCCGGCGCCGTCATGCACGTTGATGCGATCAACATGGATCTCGGTCATACCGTCGAACGGCGCTTTACGATCGGCGAAACCGATCCCTTGAGTGCGCGCGCGGAAATCACCGAGAAACTGCTGATGCGGCGCGCCGGCTGGCGCGTGCGGATCGAGGCGATGACACGGGTCAGCGCGGACGCTGAGGCATTTCGTGTCGAGGCCAGCTTGCGGGCCACTGAAGGCGACGAAGAAGTGTTCAAACGCGAATGGGACGAGCGGATCCCGCGGGATTTACTCTAGAACGGTTTCCCCGTGACTAGCCCGCATAACTCGCTGATCCTTTTTGTCCCGGACGGCGTTGACCGCGCCTCGCGCGCGAGGACAATCCGGCGCGATTTATTCAGGTTTGTTGCGGGACACCACGCCGGCTGGCTGCTGAAATGATGTAGTGCGCAACGCGTGGCCGTAATTCACTCAGCGCACGTCTGATGTGCGTTCGCCGTCGGCGGCAATGCGCCGCTCGGCCGCGGCAATAATCCGCGCGAGCACATCGCTGTGGCTCAGGTGCGCGAGTTCGCCCCT
>JAULKQ010025082.1:0-32900 GCA_032356285.1 Smithsoniella earleae | reverse complement strand
GATACTTGTGATCTGCCTTCAATACCTCAAGCTTGGGTCTCAGCATGGGGTATCCCCGTCATCCATATGACACATTTAGAGCTGTACTTGTATCAGGTTGGTCATGGGTCGTAGCACAGGTCTGCATTAGCTAGCAGCGGGTTTAGTTAAGCTATTGGTTGGCTTGAATTTTCAACCATTTTGTACTTCCAGGTTCGTTTGCGCTTATATTCACTATGGCAGATAGTCCTGGTGTTGGTTAGGGGTTAAACCTCCAAGAAAGCCGGAGACAAGCAGTCTGTGCACATCTCTGTGGCACTCCTTTACATGGGAGCCGGCGAGTCTAACCCGATGCACGCCCGGTCGTGAACCAGGCCCCTGGTAACCACTCATGAATATAATTTCAGGCCTGTATCAGAGCTTGACATGGACCATTTATAGTTTTCTTTTGCACAAGAAGATATCGGTGAAAAGTTTCAATTTCTTGGTTGCCAAGGTGAGCACCAGCAAGGTGAATTTGACATGTATTTACACAAGAAAGCGTCACAGTGCAGTGGGACAAGGGGGTGTAAGCTGGGCTGGAATGGCCTCACATTGCGCACGCAAAGCATATGCTAGTTAAGGAAAGTTGTGTGGCTTTCCAAAATCATTTGTTAACAGCTTGCTCCCGTTCTTGGGGTAGAGTGTGTTCCCAGCCAGCACATGTGCAGTGCAGAGCTAAAGGGTTACGCTGTGTCGACTCTCATAGATGCACAAGCAAGGAGGGCTCACATGTGAGCAGTATTTGATACACAGTTCACATTACCTTGACTGGCAAGTCTCATGAGCTGATGACCGTTGAAGTAACTTGTATCCCGAGGACAGTTTAGAATCGTACTGAACGTCGTGGTAAGCTCAGCAATCGGCTCTGATTTAGTACATGCTTTCAGGTTTTCTTTTCGTTCATCGGCTTCGACACGGTGGCATCCGCCGCAGAAGAGACTGCAGAGCCAACCCGGTCTCTGCCAGTTGGTATCATCGGCTCGCTCACTATCTGCTCTGTGCTGTACGCCCTCATGTGTGCAACCATCGTAGGCATGGTCCCTTGGACTGAGATAGACGTCAACACTCCCTTCGCTACTGCGTTCACCCACAACGGCCTCCCGTGGGCCGGCAAGGTTGTTGCAGCAGGTGCGCTCTGCCTCCCATTACTCAGAATTCCTTTTCAAGTTATGATCTGCGTACCATGCTTAGTAATTGGGTCTGTGTAGGGGCGCTCATGGGGATTATAACATCCTTGCTAGGCAATCTTTATGGTCAGATTCGGCTGGTTATGACACTGGGTCGGGAAAGGTTGCTGCCTGCTTCGTGCGTGCGCCTTTCCTCATTCTCCTGCCTCCTCTACCTGGTACTCACCCTTTTGTTGGTCGGTGTTCGGCTCATAGGCTCTGTGGGAAATGTCTTCTCTGGAGAAAGATCCACTCATAACCTCCCTGAGTTTCCAGGAGCAATGTACCCTTGCAGGTTGCCAAGCACAACTGCAACTCCGTGTTGGGCTAGTCAGACATCGGCATCCTGTCCGGAAAACAAACATTATCTCTTACGCGATGAATAAAATCAAGCTGAGCTTGAGTCCACCTCACAGTGTAAACGAACCTGTATCTTACAATGTAGAACCGATCTTGCTGGAAATCACTGCATTGCAGGCCATGAGCCTGGTGCGTTGGATGTACTCAAATTTGAACCCATGTTGCCAGTCCGCATCATCTGACACTACGAGCGTGGGGTACATTTCAGATTTCAGTCACATTTGTTGGCAAAATCGACCAGGCGACACTATGGAACCAGCCGACAAACGAGTACAATTTCAGCACTTTTTGGGCTACTCGTGAGAAAACGGCAATAAGATCGCTGTGGTAGAATTTACTCACCCCTCCTTTACTAGGGAGCCGGAGTACATTTATATCTAGCCCTGGTGCCTCGGATGTAGCGATATTGTCAGTTATCAATTATCTTACACGCTGGATGGTAATTGTATAATTTATTGTTCTCAACTGCTGTAAACTGCCAACCTGTCAAGGGAGCAGAGGAGGGATATCTAGGTGCGAGTGCGTATGTTACAGTACAACTGCATACAGGCACGAATTCATGAGCGGACGAACACCCCACTTGTGGCAACGTTCATACCAGTGGTGGCAGGAGGAGTGTTTGCTGTGTTTGTTGACTTGGAGGCGCTGGCAGACCTGGTATCGGTGGGGACGCTGGTTGTGTTTACGCTGGTCAATGCTGCATGTCTGTGGCGGCGATACGCACAGCTGCCGGCTCCCGATTACTCTGGTAACCCTCCCCTGCAGCAGCCCGTGGCCGACCGACCATCTCCCAAGTCCGTGTTCACGCTCACTCCGCCCCCCCTGGCTGCAAAAGCGCCCCCCGGCGCCAGTAAGGAGTGGAACGAGGCCGATGTGGCGTCCAGCCCGAACCCGCTCCCACTGTGGCGCATGTCTGGTGCTGTCGGCGGGGCTGACGTCGCAGGGGGGGCCAATAACCTCAGGCTCGGCATCAAAATGGGTGCCATGGTCCTTTGCAGCTGTGCTGTATCCGTTTCCTACACTAGTGAAGGGCCTGCGTGGCTCACATGCTCTCTCTTAGGTGCGCACCTCAGTCTCCCAGCTTACGGGTACAAGCTGCTCACAAGACAGAATCAAGTGTACTGAAAACATACAGTACTTCTAGCTTCCTGGTTGAGCGATTCTATCCGGCATTTGTTTCAGTCATGCAGATGCTTGTTTCTACTCCCATTAGATTGTTCAAAGCGTCTGTGTATTCCCTGCCTTCTCTTCGCAGTCCAAAAGAAATGGATGTACTGCTGCGAAAGTGACAGCGCTCAGCCTTGATCCGTACATGAATTTTCAGTTTGTTTTACGAGAGTAACGGCCCCTGAACTGGCATAGATCTGGTTACCAGGGGTCCAGTATGTCGGCTAGGCCTTGCTGTGGGTCGGAGAAATTCAGCTCCCTTGTTTCTCATCAGGGAGTGCCACTGATAAACAGGGACTCTGAGAAGTCTTCCGCTATCTTGAGCTACCTGATTGGCCTTCTACACCCTATAGAGCAGTATTTAGCGACATTCTAGGTGTTAAAACCCCGTAGATGTAACACGCCTTGAAAATCCGCCCGAAACAACTTTGGCCTACAGCTAAGGTCCAGAATCCCTGAAGCTTCTCTAAGAGCACATTATAGAGTTTAAATATGTTTCGACATCTTCGCTGGCGATAGTTGCTTGTAGTGGTGTTGGTTGAGATGGATATTGGTAGTTGCAGATCCTCACATCTGCTCCCAGTGTCTTGTGGGGCCTCATAATTACTTCTATACATCAATCAAGCCACAATGATGTACAAACATATGTCCAACGTCACAATGTGAAGTTGAGATGCCACAACTCATTAGGTGTGTCTAGTCAGTGTGTGTTACAGAAGATGCATAAATTGTTAGTCTTCCTGCTCATCTTTGAAGTTGACAGGGTGCACAATGACTTGAACCAATTCCCAGTATATGTGAATCCTTCGCACCTGTTCAGTGCTCTCTGATGCTTCAATGCGAAGACTTTTTGTCAGACAAGTTGCCATGTTTTGGGCAAGTCTGGCTGTAAGTGACTCATCTGGATAATGGGATTACCCCCAGATAAGACCTGAGTACTAGATATCGAGGGCAGATCATAAGTGTCTGCATGAGTGGTTACCAGGGGCCTGGGAATAGGCCAGGCCTCTCTGTGGTCTCATTTCGGGAAGAGTCGGCTCCATACTTCAGGGAGTGCCACAGGGATAATGCATAGATCGGAACAACTACTGATCTTCAGCTATTCAGGATACACTACGGTGGCCACATATATTGTAAGTATTAGATTACCTTGTACGAAGAACCCTCACATCTTTACGCATGCTTACCATCATTCTAGTGCATGAAACCCCTATACCAGTACAGCAGTCTCTCCCGCCCTCGCTGTCACAAAATTCTGTTCTGAAGTATTTTGTCATATCAACCTGTTGTACATGAGGATGGCAACAGTTAACACCAATTCTATTCCTTCCAACTTTGCACACAGGCTGCAAACTAACATAGGTGAAAATTTTCCGAGGGTAGATATTAATCTGCATGAGTGGTTACAAGGGGCTTAGCAGCTAGGCTAGGCCTGGGCTGCGGGTCGGGTATGCGTCGGCTCCCTAATAAGGGAGTGCCACGGAGATCGAAGGGGACTGGCAGTTCTCTGCTATCTGGGATTTACTACGGTGACCACTGCTATTTTATTACAGCATACGCTACGAACCCTGGCAGTTTAACAAGTGATAATTCAGAAGAGTTTTGGACCCAGGCCTCCTCTGCCAGATGTTCTTTAGCTGATGTACTGCAGTGCTTTGTTGTAAGTGGTTGAGAGGAATAGTGGTGGTGGATGAAGGACAGTTCTGTAAATGAATATCCTAGCGCTCTTCCCGTGAAAAAGTTTAGAGGATGTAATTTTGATGAGCAGCATTGTCCTCGATTGTAGAGTCAGGGATGTCACATTAGAATTTGTGCCAGTTGCGTGCTAGTAAGTCAACATGCACCTTAGGTAGGAGTCATGATAGCAGTCAGCTGTTACATCAAAATCACTTCGAGCCAAGGAGCTTGAGAAGGCAATTTTACCCAGACTTGAAACATCTTCTTTCGTGTAGCACACATGCAGTCTTAGCTTGATGAAGTAGTCTCCTCCCGTGTCAGCTGAGAAGCACGTGGCGCGCAAAGAACACTGTATACAATGCAATCATGTATTGTACTTCACTATTAGAAGAGAAAGAAACTAATACCTGTCTCAAAGTGCTCAGACTGGTGAAGGTAGATGGGCTTTGTACTGTCAATTCAATTAGCTTTCCGGCAGTATCATTGCCTGAGCTGCAGGTTGAAAATAACTCAGCGTGTGCGGTTTTGCGTTCAGGTCTGTGGCTCCTTGTGGTATTGTCCATGTACTTCGAGCCAGTTATGTGGCGTGCGGCTCGTTTCAGGGTACCCTGCACGCCCTTGTTTCCATGCCTTGGCGTGCTAGCCAATATCTTCCTGATTGCAAGCTTGCGTCCCGTGGCGTACTTGCGCTTTGCGTTAGTGCTTGTGGCTTCCCTGATATTCTATGCGGTCTACAGCGTGCACAACGGTCAAGATGGGCGTCACAGCGGATCCGTAGACCCTTCTTTACTACAAGACTCGAATTCATATCGAGAGCTGGCGCTGGTTACGGGTTCCAACGTTGATAGTGCGGATGCGATGGTTGTTGCAACTGAACCGGAGATTCTCCGAGGAAGCATAGACTCGTTGAACCCCGAGATAGAGTCTATTTCTCCTAGGGATATGCTGAATTTAACGAGGCGACCTCATGGAGGTGATTTCATGGAGCAGTAGCCCTTGATCTGTAATGACGAGTTTACACCTACGAATGTTACAATCAGACTAGAAGTCGCAATTGCATTGAACCTTGATAACTGCCGAATTGAAATCAACTTGCCAAATTTTTTGTTGCCTAGATCGGCATATCAGGTAACTAGTGTTCATATGTCGTAAGTGTTCTATCTACCTATCCATCTGGATCACGTTACATAGAACTAGCAACAACTCAATTCTTGCACATTTTATTTCATTCAATGTTCTGTAGTACAATCTTCACTTTATTTTGAAGCTCACCGGCACCTAAGGATTGGTGCTCGAAGTGTATGCACACCAGCGCGATCCCCTTAGCCACAGGCTGTTACACAGAATCCAGGTCTGTCACGACTTCCTTATAAACCAATTTATTGGTCTTCGAAGAACTGAAATTGAAACCTCCTATTGGGTTCACAGGTTCGATGATATAGGCGTGCTCCCGGCTGCTTGAGCAATACAGGCGCAGATATCACTTGGCGTATCTACCCTCGTAAATCCCCAGGGTCGCTTACTACATTACCAAATTTGGCATCAACAAAACTGATAGACTGTTACCATTGCGATGAGGAGTGGAAACTGCGCCAACAACCAATGCTCGCGACGGAACGTACGCTGCTACGGTCAACGTGATAGATACGGTCGTCGTGCATTGCTATCGCTGTTGCCGGCAGCAACAATTTACGGAATCAACACCGAGTCCCGGGCTGATGTCGAACCATTCCTGAAAAGCACGGGTGCTCGGGGATTCCTTACCGAACAAGAGGAAGGACTACTGCAGCTTCGATTAGAACGGGAACTCCTTGCGAGAGATGAACTGGAACGGGAGCGAAGCCTCAGAGAGGCTGAAGCTAGGAATAGTCAAAGAGGATTGTGCGTTTTCGTTGTGTTCATTGAGCTTTCGAGAGTCCTTGCACAAGCTGATGGCGTATCAATAAGTTCTGTCCATGGCATCGAAAACACTTTGTGCTATCATCCATGGAAATAGAACGATAGGGTGATACGATTTCATTCTAATCTTCAGCGATTCAAGCTCACTTTGAACCCAAACTAGGAATGTCTTATGGTTCGAAAGCAATCGCCACCATAACCCATCAAGGGGAGAGATGCATGTAATGAAGCTGATTAAGACTCACAATTCTCCTGTTTTGCAGATGTGCAACACCGTACGGCATCGATGTTGTTGGTATCACGGAACTAGTTGCTATCATTGGGGCCTTGGTTGGGGGTTTGACGGCGAGACAACGAAAACAAGAGACAGAGCGACTAAATGAGCAGCTTCGCAAAATCAATATGCAGCTTAGGCAGCAAGCTCGTGCGGGTACCATTTATGCTCCAGGCCTGTCGTATGCCCCCGTTTCAAGAAGCTCTATCAGCAACGAACCCTCAAACCAGACAGAAACAGAAACAACTTCCTCAACAACTGCGGTGGCTACACAGGCTGCTGCATCCGTAGATGAGGATGACAGTCCTGAAATGACTGCGTGTCGTGAGGTTCTAAGAGAAGGTAAACGCCTGCTGCGGAGCAATCAAGGTGCGCTTGGCTACAACACCATTTCTATGTTTTCCTAGAAAACCTGTTATCAACATTACTGCTCACAGGTGTTCTTATGCATCATAACACGGCGTCATGCGATTTATAGCAATTCCAAGCTGTACCTAGTCCTCACTAAGTGAGTTTCGTGTGCCTCGTGTGCCACATCGTATTCTAAAGTGCGTGCTTTTCAGGTTCGGCAGCATTGGTGAGATTTGAAAAAGCCTTACTTATGAGTCAGAAGCTGGATAACTTACTTCTGCAAAGGCGTGCTTTACGAGGGCTTGCAGCAAGCAGTCGTATGCAGGTACGAGTTTTATGCTTTCTTTTCAACAAGAAGCAAACAAACTCGAGCATTGATTTTTTTTTCTATTGTTACAAACAACAAATTCCTTTTTAACCGTGTCGAAATTTCTCACTTACTCTCCAGCCTGGTGAGAAGATAATGTGCTCCTAGAAAAGCTCACAGTGCTTCATTTTTTGTCTGCTAATAACCGCGCCTAGTGTGAATTGAAAACCGTAATGTTAATTGCGTCACGCAAGAATCGGGGAACATTCAGGGGAACAACCAGCAAGCAATCAAGCACCTACAAGCCGTTCTCGCGGTTTCCGAGCAGCTCAAAGAGTACACGGGAGATGCTGATGCGTACGGCTCTATCGCTGACATATATGCAGATATGGGAGAGTTTGAAAAGGCGGCTGAGTATTATGACAATTATATCAATAAGATGCAAGAGGACGGACAAGCCGTGTAGCACAACTGATATTCGTAGTATTCGGGATGCATTCCCGTAGTGATGCGTTCAGACATCGTGTTCGTTTCGATGCCTGTAACATCTGCAGATCTGAACGTCAAAATTCCGGTGTACCCACTGGTCTTGTTGCACTTGCAGATCAAGCTACGAAACGATATGTTAAAAATGGTAGTGGAAGGAGCCAGGACTTTCTAGACTTGTGCAGTGCAAAGCATATATTTGACATGCGTGTTGAAACAAGCCTGGCTCTACTTTTTCATTCGCTGACACATTTGCAGTAAACTATCGTTCCCAGCGCTGGTCAAAGTCACAGGATTGCACACAAAATGAACATAACAGCAACCAAATGCAGGTGATGAAGGAGCACTTGTCACAGGGAATCATATGTCTACATTGACGGACTATGCCCAATGACATAACTGACGAGCAGTGTTATGCAGTTCTTCGCATACAGAAGATACAGGCCTTAAGACAACACACAGTCAAAATATTCCACAGCATGCCTAAGCTCCTAGTCACTCACACATTGCTCACTTATAACCATCCAACTCTGACATTCTCAGAGAGGTTTCATTCGACATACACAATGCTGGCTGACTAGCATAATCTAGCTACATGCATCCTTGGCTCCTCATCACCTCCTGCTCAAACTCAAGTAGAGGAGTGGATCTAACAACAATCTCTAACTGTTGTGAACTTACATTGTTTGAAAGCATTCCACGTAGGAGCATTCATGGTGTGTGAAAGCAATGTCAGGTGCCAATAGCATCGTATCCAATATTGATGACACCCTTGAAACCACTATAGAGTCACAAGTGGTGAGCATTCCCTCATTAGACCTTTCACACAGCAAGCAGTCAAAACCTTCAGCTATGTTGTAAGTACTGAAGCATGAACGTAAATTAAGAAATGGTGCACAGAGCTCAGGCATTTCGGCGCGCAACAGACATGAATGGCCATTCACTGGCACTCCCCAATAGGCTCAAAATCTATCACTTATACCTCAGATGTAATAGTCATTTGCAGAGTATCTCTTACTGATGCCTGTCCAGCAGATGATCACAAGCACATGAATACACAAACGTGCAAACCCGAGAGGGAACTGGAGACTGCTTGTGCAGCAACTGTACCTATGACACTAGCTGTATGGACCATAATCAAGAGCACAATGAAGCAATCATTTGTGCAGACAACAAGTAAATTTTGTGTTTGTGTGGAACCTAATGCACTGCATGGTTACAGATTCGTGAGTACTTTTTGCACAAGCAGCAGTGTCGGCAGAGCCCAGCTTGTGTGGCCTGCAGAAGCAGGGATAAGCTTGTCACTAGAAACATAAGAATGGTACATTTTGGTGTGGGATGGTTGTGGAGGTTGAGAAGGCATACATTGTGCTTTTAATCTGCTGGAATCAATAATGTCAAGGTGTCGCCACATAGCATCTCTTCGTATCACATCATGTTCTGCTTCAACAGATGCAAGCTCAAAGGTGTGTCAGGTCGGGTCAACTCTGCACTGTACACCATATGGTTGGGTACTAATAAATATTTCCACACCTTCCTCAGAGGTGCACAAGAAAGGGGACAGCCAAAGAAAGACATATGACTACAGTATGAAGGTGAAGAGTAGCATTTCCCAGGTCTTCATCAAATCAGCACCTGACTCTCTTTGACAGAGACTTTGTGGACAGCTCAAGGTGTTAAGAGTGCGTGCGAGGTCACTCAAGAGTACACTGTATAACCGACAACGTAGGATCTTCAGACAAATAAATCCGAAAGTGTTTGACGCTTTTCCAACTCATGGTTCTGGTCACCCAGTTGAGATACCTCACTCAATTCGCTGCTGTAGTAGACGATATTGCTGTGATCTCAGGCTCTGTAAGAAAAGGGGTTTTGAGCGTTTGTTTGCGCAAAGGGAAAATTTTTTTTAAGACAATTGTAAGTCAGGACAATTGGCTGGCCCCCGTTAAGGCCTGTCACAGCCTGAAAAGTAATTGTAGTTAATTCCGAGCTGCTTCTCTAAGAAAATGCAAAAGTTTATCTCGTTGTTGATTCTCGTAGGTGGTTCTCGCGACATGAACATTACAGATGCAATTACCACAGGATAATGGTTTCACGTTCAGGTATGTCACTGCTACTCTTGTAGTTGACTCAACCGTTATGATTCTCGCAATATTATCGATGTAATGTATAGACTTGACAGGAAAGCAAGTATAATTCGTCAGATTGTCGGAAAGGAAGCGGGACAGTTCATTAGAATGCTATATTGTTGAACAGAACGTGACGAAGGTGTTGATATCCTGACGGTGTTATGTCATTCAGGATACGAACGTGAGCTGTGAGCGAAGATTGAGACACAAGATGCTGGAGAAGCTTCGGCGATGAGTCGTGAAAATTTATAGAGTTGTTACGTATCACCTTTCATCAGACGAGCGACGCAGAAATTCAGCACGTAGAAGCTTGCTGTGATCAGGTGTGAACTCTGCCATTGCATACCGCGGCAGGGTTAATGCATGCTTTGTTTTCATGCAGTGAAGATGGACTGGGTGGTTACACTTTCGCACATCCGCCTTCGGGCTTGCCAAACCCCTACTACTCCTAGACCGCAGTGACACTTAAGTTTGACACACTCTTGAGATTCAGATCTTTGAGTGTGAAAAAAAATAGTTGGTCGCCTGTATGTTCTAAATATTTGAATTTCCATATGAATAGTGATGGCCGCAGGTGAAAAAACCTCTGGAAGGGACGCGTCCAGACGTACTGGAACGGTTATCGTATGGACCTTTATGGACCAATAGGAACTCTGAGAACTCAGTCAAAAACTGCTGAATTGACACACAAGGAAACTACAGAAAAAATTAACTGAACTACTGTCCAATACTTGAGTGTCTATGCTGTATGATACCTTATTAAGTCCACTTTGTACGGCGCAGTAGCAACGCCTCACAGGTGTGCAAGCCAATTTGACACCAGCGGTGTAACCAAGCTCCAAAGTCTACAAAGAACCGTCGAATTATAAGCGCATAAAACTTATGGAAACCATTCAAATCGTTTGTCATGTCAAAGTGCGAACTTGAGCCAGCGTTGTGACCGATCGTTCCAGTCATTGAACTACTGATGATTACAGCGACAGATGAATAGTAAATTGAAGTACTCGGCAGAGCACTTGCTTAGCAAACACATTAGCCCAGGTCATGCACATGAACATCTCCATTTGATCAACTCCTGAATGATCATACAGTCTTGGGAATCGAAAGGCACAAAATCCGTATTGGATTGAATGGATTGTTGACGTTAATCATCATGTCGTACATATTTTACTTCGCGGTGCTGCGATTTATCATTCAACCGTGAGCACTCCGAGGTCGGTGGTGACTCATGCTCCGGCATTAATGAAAGAACTGTAAAGTGTTGACGAGCAGGATTCAATCAATAGCCTAGCACTTATAGTCTACAGCTGAGTGACAGTTGGCGTAGAAAATGCACTAACCCCACAGTTCACTTCGTTACTGATCTTCAGTCATGAACTTCTGACTGGCTTGTAGTTGTGACAACTCTACAACACCCTCAGGAGCCTCAAGATTCAACACAAGTTTCAGAGACCGAAACCAGAATCTCTTCCAAACATTTTTTGGGATTTGCCCTGACTTCGAGAGGTTGGTGAGTTTCATCCCGCTTATGAGCCTCACCACATCCCCATGAATCGCAGGTTCGATCACGTCAGCATGGCACTTGCTGACCGCGTGCTACTAGCACCGCGTCTACTAGCGATGTTCTTTGTAGACAGCTTCAAATTTAATAGCTCCACTTCGCTGTTCATCCATTTTAGAAACCCTTATAAGATAGTCCGAGTCCAGTTATTTATAGAGAGGCACCAAGTGCTCAGTTAATAGCCGTTCCGCGCAAAAAATTACGTTCAAAAGGATGTTGAAGAGAGTCAAGCTCGGAAACTCGGACATGGAGGTATCCATCGCATGTCTTGGGACTATGGTGCGCATCGAACTGCTCAAATAAATATGGTGGATGCGTTGAAGCGCTTCAGACTATAATAGCACTCTTGCACGAGGTGTTCAATGTTCCGAGGCACTGCTATATCATTTTCTCCGCAGTAACTACGTCACCAAGGACAGTTTCAGGAGGATCACATAAGTATTGAAATTTTTATGAATAAATTGATTCCTAGCGAGTCAACTGGCGCTTTAGCAGAAATTGATACACTGTTTGCACTGCCTGCTTCCATGGTCTATCCAATGAAGCTATTTGTACAAGGCTTTCCGGGGAGATACTTCACCGTAATTCGAACAGTTTACACATCATCGTTTCTGGCGCGAAAGCCACTCCATGTCCAGAGTGCTGTTTTTCCTGCGGTAGACCTTTCGGTCTAACCTACAATTGTGTGGTGTACAGCAAACACTAGCTTGCCAAACGGTTTTTATCGTAGAAATTCAATTCTTGAACCACTAAGCGGTGCTGCCCTTGGTTCGCGTACCGCTTGGTAAAGTGCAAAATGTGTGTACGAAGGTCGTTGACCACATGCAGATGATGGGGTCCAGAAACACCGAAGAGGAGAGTTTTGCACAGATGGATTATTTTAAGAGTGCGACTCGTCACTTTCTAGACTTAGCTGTGTGAAATAATGCATCTGTGGGATGGTGCTGGCGAAATTTGCTGGCATTGGTTACTCAGGGGCGACACCACTACTGAAATTCAAGTCTAGATTGGTGATGTAGCTTGATAACACACACTGAAGCTTGTTTAAATATGCGCCCGAAATATACGCTGTATACACGCTCGACCTGGTGCTGATTTACTTTAGAAACACTGCAGGCAAAGGTGGCAACTTCATCGACATAGCGGAGCTTTACCCCGTTCCTTCAAGGAAGGAGTACGTTGGAAAATCAGAAGAGTTTGTTGGAAACTGGCTGAAGGCACGGAATTGTCGTAACGAGTTCTACATTGCAACTAAGGTCCGTTAGTTACATATGCTTACGGAATTTTCCGTACACCTACGCCCAGAGTCTACCAAATTCGACAGAGCTGCTCACTAGGAAATTCTCTATCATTTTTCGGTTCATATGCCTTGAATTTGGAGTCAAGTCCCACTCTGAGGCATGGTAATTCAGACCACGTGCGTCGCTCACATGCAGGTTGCGGGACCATCTATGTCATCAATTACAACCGGCAACAGGTGTGAATCGCATATATTTCTAACGCTACATGGATCTCAAACTGTGCTCACTTGAGTCTCTTCTGGGCTCTCTAAGCCTACCGCCACGCCCCCTTCTCCTGCGATGGCTTACCAGCTTGTAATTTTACACAACACGTGCTCTCAGGGAGGTCCCATTCAACCCGGACGCAAAGCCCCCTCGGTTAGATCGAGCGAACATCATGGCAGCTGTGGAGGGATCGCTGCGCCGATTACAGACCGATTACATTGATCTCTACCAGTTGCACTGGCCGGACAGGTACATCCCACTTTTCGGAATGCGCCAGTACGACCCCACGCAGGTCCGATCTACAACGACGTTTGATGAGCAAGTAGAGACGATTGGCGAGCTAATCAAGAGCGGTGCGAGGCTAACTACTGTCTGGCGTCGAAAAAATCCTTCTCCGCGCGGGTCTTTCGTTAAATTTGCATCTCATCCCTCCTTATGATGTAGGGAAAATCAAGTACTGGGGCCTTAGCAACGAGACAGCGTATGGTGTTACAATGTTCTGTGAGACTGCAAAGCGGCTGGGGGTCCCACTCCCTGTCACCATCCAGAATGATTACTCAGTGTGTGACAGGTATGTCCTCTTGGCAAATCCATGTGTAATGGCAGGCCAGGAGAAGGGCTGGTTGTGATTCATGTGAAATGGAAGCAGGTGAGTTGCAGAGACATGGAAGATGTATTTGGCTCTGGGATTTCAGTTACCACTACAGTGAACAAGCAAATGGGAACAAAACACAGAAATTGACAAACATGAACAGCTCAGAACCTGTACTTGAATCAAGGTCCGAGGGTAATGCAGTGGGACGATCATCACCACTTGCCACTCCTAAGTGAGATGATGGCCAGTACACGTTCTTGCTTTGCAGGTTATTTGATATGGAAACTGCTGAGGCTTGCCACATGTATGGTATTAAGCTTTTGCCATATGGTGTGCTCAATGGAGGGTATTTGAGCGGGAAGTATCGGTTTGGCGCTCAGCCCGAGGGTCGCCACACACTCAGTGGAACGTTCCAGAAGCGGTACCACACTGAAGCTGTTGCCCACGCTGTTGAGAAGTACCATGAGCTAGCTGACCGCAAAGGGCTGTCTCTGACGCAACTGGTTGTTGCATGGTAAGCATACAGAATAGTAATCTGACTTGGTGCTTTGGGAGTGTGTGGTCATGCATGTTTGATGTGCAGGGTAGCCTCCAGGTGGCATCTTGGGAGCTTGATCACTGGCCAAACTAGCGTGTCACAGCTCGAAGAGTACTTGGGCGCATTTGACTTGACCTTGGATCCAGAGACTATGAAGGAGGTTGATAGAATACATTGTGAGAACCGCAACCCCAACTGGTCAGATTAGATAATTTCGAATGTATCTGGCCAATTTTTTTGTGCAATTTTCCTGTATAACGTAGGATGCTGGACTCTTATTGTGATAATGCGTTCATGTGCACGTGGAAATGTTGTACTATGTAATAATGATGAAACATAACATGCCACTGTGCCACCCGCTCACACGTTGTTTTGCATGTTCTAGTGGAACATAGGCTGTATTGCATGTGTGAGATTCCCGTTCGTCATACCTCTTCCCTTGTGATGGACCAGTCGACTGCTTTCACCTCTTGAGCTCAAGGGAAGCGCCAACGCTCATTTTATAATTTCGTTGGAAGATAGTTGTAAGTTATGTATGGAAGTTATGATTCTATTCATACATTGAAATATACTAGTTTTGCTATGCACAAATGCCAAATTCCCTGTAATCAAGCTTCGTGTACAGTAAATTTGGTAGTAGGGACATGTGACACATGAAAGGAAGAAAACCCTCAACCTGATACACTTGCATGAGCATATCTCTAATATTTGAGGCTCAGTGCCATGTAACACCCAGATGCAAGATGTGGCAGCTCGCACGTGTGTAGTGACTCAGGTGGGTTCAGCATGTACTTGGTTGTCATGTACTGCAGCATATGTATCTAATTTCTATCCCTTTTTTTATCATTTCAGCTATTGACAAGGTCACGGGAGTGACTCCTCACAAATGCTTCAGGGGGATGTTCAAGACAACATCGGAAGCAACTTGCCACGCACTGCTGCAATTATACCATTTATATAGCAGCATTGTCAAAGTGTTGCTATACGACAAGTAAGAGTTCCATGATTATGGCATGTCAATATCAATAACTTCCTACATTCTTGACAAATTTATCAGTCTTTTGTTGAAAGAGCCGATACATCCACAATGTTAGATAGTTTCAAACAGTCGGCAAGCACACTTTCTGCAGGGTTGAGCTGTTCATACTACATAAGTGAGAGGTTCTTTCAAAAAAAGAAGGCATGATCCATCTCAAGAAGTGTTATGGGTATCAAACGTCTCAAATTAGCACCAGTCTCAATTAGGTACATTACAGCTTGTGGTTGTGAAGCGAGGGTCGCCAACATCTAGCCTCAGGAACACAATGTAGCTCATGATCATAAGACAAGCAGCGGTGAGTATGACAAGCAGGTCATCTCAACTCGCAGGTTCTGGGCAACACATCAACCTGAAAAGTTTCCTCACAAAAAGGCAGCATAATAGGCTCATGCTAACGCACAAACAGCGCCAGGTAACATTCTGGCCCCTCAAAACCCGAATCGTGGCGCATTAAACCTATTATTACTATTACCAGGCGCACCACCATTCCTACCGGCACCCATTTCTCGAACCCTGCGACCGTACCCCATGGCCCCATCTGGTACCATGCCTGATCCATACCCACCTGGCATACCATGGCCTGCATTTTGACCTACACTGTTTCCGTACCCCCCAGACGATGCAACTGAGCCATAGCCACGGGTAGTAGTTGCAAATGGTTGGCCCATGCCACGGCCACCTCGGGCTGCCCCATAACCACCAGTGGACGGCTTAACCCTATCTGCGCCACCTCTGCCCATCACGCCTCCCATACCATGTGCTCTACCACCCATCCCCATCTGCTGCCTTCCACCAGGATTCATCATCACAAACGGCATCTGCATCATATCCATGTCACCGCCGCCTCCACCGCCACCCCAGTCTCCAGGGCCCATTTGAGCCGCACCAAAAGTCCTGTCACCCCCCCACGCCATACCCCCGCGATGCTGGGGGCCTCCCGGGCCCCCAAATCCGCGATCCCACTCATTGCCACCGCCCCACCCTCGATCTCTGTCACGCATGCCGCCATTGTGCTGGATCGGCCCATCCATCCCCCCGAACCGGTCCCGATCCATTCGTCCTCTGTCACGTCCACCCCTCCCCGCTGGACCCCTGTAGCCACCCTCCCAGTCATCACGCCTGCCGCCCCTCCCGCGATCAGCGTGCCTGCCCACCCCTCCCCTACTGCGATCTCCACCTTCATTCTCCCGTTCTCTCTGGCCAGCCACAGGCTTTGCCACCGACACATGAAGCTCTACATCTCCAATCTTCACCGGCTCCTGCTGAACAGCCTGCACCCAAAGCGCTTTCAGGGGCCTAGCCAGCAGCAACACTGACCCATGCATTGGATACGAATTACCTCCAGTACCTCCACTAGTGGGTTCACTCACCACCCAGAGAGCCCTGAAGACATAACAAAAAAAACAGTAACGATTCTACTGACTGATCAATCTACACACACTCATCCTACAGGGCGTCACTTAGTTGTGATTGAAGCCAAGTAGAAGAGAGTGTAAATTCTGCCATCAACAGACGTTGCTGTGCTACAGCTACCGCTAAAATCCGTCAAAAATTAAAAGGAGCTACAAGATGATATGACATTGACAGGACTGTATCAGAAAGTACCTGGAGCACTCGGAGAGCTGTAGAGCGTTTAGCGTAGTGAATGAAAGCATATTCCCGCTTCTTGGCTTGATCTCCTGCCTTCTGGTTTTTACGGTCCAGGAGGGCAATATGTTGAATTTGGGCGTGTTTCTGAAAAGCTTCTCGAAGCATCTCCTCCGTGCAGTTGTCCGGAAGGTTGCTGACGTGGAGATTCTTGACATCGCTGGCATTGGCTCCGCTGCCCTTTGTGTCTGCCCACTCCACACGCAGGGAAGGGGACAACTCACTACACACCCCAAAACATCAGCGAAAAAAAAAATCAAATTACTGTCTCCTTTCTAAACCACAAGGGTTCCAGCTTGTGTGGAACGAAAAAGTGCAAAACAAGTTGTACAAGGAAGTGGTTACAGGGGGAAATAGAGGATGGTGCACACATGCCACACAAGCTGACCCCAGGAGCAGAAAGAGTGGCCATTGCAGCTTCAGCTGCAGCCTGATTGTACATTTCTAAGAAACAGAAGCCGCGGTTCTCTCCAGGTCGGCCCTGGTCTTTGTTGGTGGTCACATCTAGTTCCTCAATGCCAACAACAAGGCTCTGGAACCCCGCCAAGAGCTCCTCGCGAGTCTTTGTCCGAGGGATATTGCAAACATAGAGTTTGTGGCGCTGCTTACTTGAGTACTTCACAGTCTGTAGTATACCAGAAGCAATCAGAACATGAGCATTTCATACTAGCATTGCGCTAATGTGCACCTACTGTGATACTTATTGTAGCATTTGGAGAAGGACGTGCTCCCACAATAGCCACAATAACTGGAAAACTGACAGCAGATTTGTTACGAGTGTGAATATTTACAGAGGTCTCGTGCTGAGGCCCACATATGGGTGGGATGGGGGCCAGCTGTGAAATATGACAGGGATAGTAAAAGCTTATGGTCTTCTCATAAGTGGGGTTTACTCACTGCATTCACTACAGCCTTGTCCCTGCAACTCCATAACCCCTTCTGACTAGACAGAACATCCAGTGGATCATGTACATATCCGTGATGCAAACTTGCACAGGCTGTCAGAAATTGACAAAATGGACAAAAACAGAGAGTACCGAATAATGTGACTACATGGGAGAGATTGAACGCTACTAACATTCTTGCTGCACAGGAATAGTTCGGAACAGCAGCCAATCAATCTTCACAGCAACTACCAATCGGGAACTTAAGAAATTGAGCAGTCACATGACGAGCACACAGTGCTTATATTGACAACTGGAAGTTTCTTGGCCTTGTTCACTTGAGCCCCTTGTGAGGGGAATTTATCTGCCTACCACAACCCATCTACCTCAACAAATACACATCATCCATGGATATAAAAAGTATGCAGAAGTTGGCTTATGAAGACAATCTCGTGTTCAATAGAGCAACGCAGAGCACAAATAGGTCACCATTGCCCCATTCATTCACATATAACCCCAACCAACAAGTGGGTATGGGCTCAAGAAGAAAATAATATGAGTTATCTCGCAAACAACTGATTTGGAAACAATCAGGCGCTCTTGCGCAGTTGCTCTTTATGGTTGAGATTGGTTGAGCAAGCTATGAGAGCTCAATAACCAGCTCTAATTGGTGTAATGGACTGCTCAAATTGTGTGGCAGCATGAGGGCAGAGCAATGCTGCAAATAAGTTGGCTTTGCAGCCAAAAAATGATTTTGAAGACCGAATGAATGTATGCACATTTTCTCCTCTTTCCTGACACATAGGAGCACTGGGAATAAATAGTCAAGTTTGTACCATTGATGTCTGCTAGTTCATGATGGGAGTTAAAATACGCTGCATACGTTGAATTAAGTGACAGGTGAAGGTGTTGGCTAATCGGCTGACACAATACAGAGGGCTAGACGTAACGCACCAGTTTTCTGTTGGGCCCCGAAGGTAGGCTGGCGCCCGCCATGGTCTCTATAGCCTCTGCAGCCGATATACGATCTTTAAACATTGCGAATGCGTACCCAGGATTTTTCGCGCCCTCATTCTTAGGCGCAGGTACGTGCAAGTTGTGGAGAGGGGCAACCGCGGAGCAAAACTCTTGAATCTCTTCTTTGGTACAAGAGTGCGGAATGTTGCCGATGAAAATCTGCAGGTGCTGCGCGATTCAGTTCCGATACCAAAAACGGGACAGTGTTCAAAGTATAATATAATGGATTACCTCCGTCCCGTGAGGGGGTAAACTGAGCGGACCACCGTCGGTATCTTGGGCCTTCTCTGCATCCCTTTCTCCGTTCTGCAACATGATTCTGTGATACGTTTTGTAAGACGAGAGAAAAATCCATCGATATGACGAGGACGCACCTCTTCTGCGCCAGTCATTTCAACGTCTTGCTGAGCATTTGCTGGTTCTATGGCATTGTCTGCCTCATCTGTAGGTTTCGTCGCTTCTGTATCATTTACAACAACCTCCATGGCCTCCTCGACAGCATCAACGACTATCGGATCGTCTTTGCCACAAGGTTCTGCCATTTGATCATCCTCAGCGTTTTCTTCCGCTATCGGTTCAGCCTCCTGAGCGGCCTCTTCAACTGCAGCCTCCTCGACAGCATCTGCTTGTACATGTTCCCCATCACCTTCTAGAAGAGCTACACATGCAGTTTCTGAATCTGGCTGTAACGGATCATCGTTTGTTGGCGTATCATCCACCATCTTGTCGACATCCTGTGGACCTGCCTCCGCATCAGCTGCTTCCGTAACAGGCTCTACAACTTCTTTATTAGCAATCACGTTCGTGACAGGGTCTGCAGCGCTTGCTTCGCTTGCTTTAGCGTCGGTTTCAGTCCCGACAACGGCATTTTCAATGGGTGGCACGTCTTGTAATGCCTGGTCGGCGGCCAGCGAATCCGCCTTCACTTCTTCTGGTTGGTCCTCGAAAGCTACCGTAGCTTGTTCCTGTGCGTTACCATCTGTATCTTCCTGACCTGAAATAGCAATGGCCTCGCTCCCCTGCGCCACGGTTTTGCCCACCTCCGAACCTGGCTCCTCATTGCATTGGGCGCTCTCAGCTTGCTCAGTCACAGCAGCTGGATCAATCTCTTCAGGCACTGCTGCCGTCTGCTTCTGCAAGTGAAGTCGAATACCGAAGTCGAACTTAATACACAGCTTGTTAAATACGAGAACAGCATGTCAATGGCTTCAGCGCATGGAGAGCCATTATCATACCGCAAAACTTTCAGTTGCGGATTATCTTGTTTCGCCTCTTGGACTGATTGTTACAAACAGTACGCAACATTTTCAATCCGGGCAACAACCTTTGCACAAGAAGGCTACGGGTAATTGAAATCAGAAATTGGATCTTGATGTAGCATTTACAGAAAACAGTCGTTGCCACTGGAACTTTGAGTCGATGTACAAGGTACACTCCGATCGGCATCAAGTTACTTCCCATCGCGGGCATTTAAAAACACTAGAGTTATCGTTCAGAGATAAAAAAGGAGACTTTAAATTGTAACTAGGTCGCTCGGGCGTGTACATAGATCGCAAGTGCATTGTCGTCAAGAAAAGCAGGCACACCGCGCGCTTCGCTCTCGTCTTCATGTCGAAAAACTCATCCGGATACCAGATGTCAGTAACTTCCACAATAACACACAAAATAACACATAATTGAAACGTACAGGGAGCCCTGCAGTTACCTGGGAAAACTTTGAAGGTTCACGCGTAGCCACATCATCATGCAAACACTGACTTCCAAGGATGGAGAATAAAACAGGAAATAAAATAATGTGAGGGATGTGATGACAAAATTAAATCTCAATGAAATAAGGCTTGTGTTACACCTTCACAGTACTTTTGGAGTACATTGCAGAGGATGTGTCTTCACATCTAGTGAAGCCTAGCCAAGATCAAGTAACTATACTCACATAACTGAGAAACGTTCAAAGTTCGACGGGTAAGTTACTTTTGCTGAAGCTATTGTGTGACATGGTGAAGTTGGCCTATCAGAACAAGGCCAACACAGTTGGTCTGGTATTTAGAAAACCGCTTCATCTTGTTACCAAGTTGAGAAAAGTGCAATATGTACATGAAAACAACTTCTGTACTGTGTACGAAAGCAGAAGTTGAGCACGAAGATTAGTTTTTGAACTTCGACGGAAGATGAGCCCGTGTTGAGAATTGTCAAGGTGGAGCCTTTCAGCTACAAACTAAATGATCTACAAGTAAATTTAAGAGAGGGCCCACTATGCTGGTAACAGTCTTGAAAAAGGTAAAAAACACGCACCGCAAGCCAGAGTAAAGGATACCAACAAGGCTGTAATGTTGCCACAGTTTCGCCAAACAATTGATTAATATGCGATGAAATTCGTGATTGTTGAAATGTGACCTAGCTTGTGCTAGGGTAGCTCTTTCCGTGATTCTCCGCAGTGACGGATGCAGGTTCAAGACACTTTTGTGCACTTCTACAGCCATCCTTTCAGCGCATTTAACGGTTTGAAAAGGGTTGTAAGTGCACCTTATTTGCGTATCACGGGACTTCAATCGGATTTTGTCTTAATACTAGCTGTATTACAAATATTGAATCTTGAAATACTGCGTACAGTTCTTCTGTGACCTGAATACCTCGAGGCCCCATTAGGCGATCCTGCATGCTTGGGCTCGTGACAGAAAAATATATGGATCAGAAGTGGGCCAATTACCGCCACAGTGCGCATGCGCCGCGTGGTATTTCTGAAGCATATACATGTAATCCTCATTGTGGCTGCATCAAATAATCAACAAGGTGATCGACAATGCATCATGTTATTGGAAAGCTGCACGCTAGAACTACTGTATTTGTCGCATGAATGATTGAATCCTATGTTTCAGCGCGCATGGTGCTGCTGTACAGTATCATCGGGGAGCAACCTCTGTCACCCAGGGTCACCTCGTCTCTAAAACGGACAATGCTACATATAGGTGGTCAGCTCGAACGTAGACACAGTAATCTCGTTTTTGATTGCGAAAGCGCGAATGCAAAATGGCTGAACTTCTTGCTCCGTAATGCAATAACTCATTCAACAGGGAAATTTAGATGTTTAGCACGATAAAAGATGAGCTGAGACTCAAATATGACGTTCTATCCAAGTCGACATGAGTCTAGAAAACTGCGTGTTGGTCAACTGTGCGCAGAAGGGCAGTGAATGGTGAATGTGAATCTGTCCAAGGCAACCTCGCAGCACAAATAAACTGACGACACCTGAGCAGAACAGCTTAGCAACTCACAACTACGTAGAGCAAGTGTTACATCAGGCCAGGATCGTCATTCTGGCAGCAGAAATCACAGTGCTCTTTCAAAGCTTCAGTCAACAGTCGGTTAGTGAGGGTATTGTCAGCCTTGGCAGCCAGGGACTTGTGGTACATCTCAATGGCATGAGAAAGCTGGCCCATCATATGATACGTAAATCCAAGGGCCGAGAGAGTGCCGGGATCGTGTGGTGTTAGAGCCAGCGCCCTTGTGTAGGTCTCTACAGCCTCGTTGAACCGGCAGAGCTTCCTGTAGACATGGCCGAGATTGACAATGGTCGGTGCCCATGAGGCAGCTATCCTGTCTACGGTCAAAAAGTCCAGTGCCCTTGACAACCACGCAGCTGCTTGCCGGTAATCCTTCTTGTGATAAAATAGAACCCCAAGCTCGTTGCACACAAGTGGATCATGGCGGCAGATTGAGTTTGCCTACATGGGACAAAAGACTCAATCGCATCTTGAAGCACCAATCATATGAGGAAAAAAGGGCCAGGAAAAAAGCAAAACCAGCCAACAGTTGTGGTTATGGGGCATGCCCGGCACACAAGGCTAGCACAAGGATACCGAAATGCAGTAGATATTTTGACACAGACAAATGTGAGAGTGCAAGAGCCATAGCAATGGGTTGAGCCTGTTTCTCTTGACGTAAAACTGTCGCTTGCTACGCACTCACCAGCCGGATTATATTCAAGTGGTGAAAGGGCACGGCTTTCACTATCATAATCAAACACAAGCCTCTCAAAAACTTTCAAGAATGGAAAGTAGTGATGAATCTGATTGAAGGCAGCTATACCACCAGGAACAAAGAATTTGTAATATGAGCTAAGTAGTGGAGCACTGAAAGATCTCAAAGCCTTACACCAAGTGCAGCCAGGCAGTGGCCAAGGGCTAGCCTGTATACAACTGTTTGATGTTAACTATTGCAGCCTCAATCCTCACAGTACTCTAATCAATAAACTGCAGGAAGAAAATTCTTTGATGCCAAGCAACTGGGGGTACGAAATCGCGTGTCGCCTTCAAAGGAAGTTGAAATGATTCTTTGTGTCCAATTGCACTCAGGAAAGACTGGCAAGGGGAGAGGAAATGCAGCATGAAATCAAGAATGCCCTGGGTGAGCGACAATTAACTTGTTCGCATAAAGAAAGAACTATGTCCTCAAACATAATGGAGGTTTAAACTGGCAATCAAGACTAAACCTATCGTACAGCATACAGAATTCAAGCAATTTTGTGCCTGAACATCTAGCACAATCTCGTGAAATGTAAAACGGTTCTTCAAGGTGAAGCAAGGCACTGATTGTTGGGTGCCTCAGGAATGATATGGTACACAGTCACAGCGTACAGCTTCAAGTACTCTCAAGTAGTTCGCTGGCTATTAGATTGAAGAAATTATAAAGATACAAGTGCGTTCTTTGCTGTAGAACTTGATGGGTTAAAGCGTTCTACCATTCAAATGTCGTGCCGAATCTTGGGTGTTAAAACAGTGCACAGACGGAAAGGGGGTATTCAGGTATCGCATTAGAGACATGTGGGGTAATATTGTCAGGAGAAATGTAACAACCATGAGCCACTATACATGCGACGATTGAAGATCATATTCACTTTAGTCTGAAAGGGTTTGATGCTCGTATCTTAAGGATAACCTAAAGAGCAAAATATCTTTGATGGCGCACCTGGAGGTACATCTGCTCTGCGAGCATGCAGTTGTTCATGTGCTGGTATTCTCGCCCCATGCCAAGAACAGGTTGGTGGAGGCCCGGGAAGAGCCGCGCCGCCGTGCGGTACGCCGCCAGGGCTTGGTCGCTTTCGTCTTGCGCCGCGAATGCATGCCCGTACGCAATCCACGCTGGCGCGTGCCGGGCTGAAAGCTGGGTGGCCTTGCCGAAGTACCGGCGAGCTGCGTCGAATTGCGCGGTGGTGTAGTAATAGCATCCGACCGCGTACCAGGCGAAGCCGCTGTTCGGGTACTCTTGAACAAGCCTGCGCACAACCGCCACTAAAAACAAAGATATCTCGGGATGGCTCACACTATACTGGGTAGCACCAGCATTATGTCGAGCTTCAAATGCCGAAATCCGGTGCGTCAAGGCGTGTGTTACGGGCTGACAAACCTTAGCTATATCCGGACCTTATTACTAAGATACCCAGAGCAAATCCATCATATTTGTACAAGTGGTTACCAGGGGCCTCGCAAAAGGCGAGGCCCCGGGCCGTGGAATTCGGCATCGGTCTGCTGATCTGTGGCTACTCGGGCTTCACTTAGGTGACCACATATGTATTTAAGTATACTTTACTCTCTCTCACAGGAAACCCACCCATAACTTAATAGCATGAAGCATACTCACAAGGCTTCTCTGCGCAACTGGCAGCACCTACTGCATAGTTAACACCAGCAATTCAACTGTAGCTATAGCTTGCAGGGGAATGACTTTGTGTTTCAAGCACCAAACTCAGGTGTTATGGCACAAGAAACCAAGACAGTTGAATAGAGCTGAGCCAGTGCTTGTATGATATCACAAGAACTTAATGTTCAATGTTGACACGCTTTTCATTATCCACATACAAGTAAATTTAACAAACAGCACACCAAATCATCTACATTAATAGGGAGCAAATCAGAGCAGCACAGAGCTGACACAATGTTCTAGAAGATTCGGATCGACGTGTGAGGTCATGGTGCCACCCTTGCTGAAGTATGTCTACACATAAGCATGACGATAACTTGGTGGCCAAAATCCTACTATTCGAAGAACAGAAGCCATAAAGTGTGGGAATCAGTGTCTATGTGACTGTCTAAGTTTCATTCCAAGTGTGACTGGGGAGCTCACTGGTGGCCAAGCTGGAATAGCTCATTATGTTTGCCGAGTTCAACAAGGCACACTAGAAACACATCCATGCACTCCATGCACAGGGGGTTGTTCTGCATGACTTCACAGCAGATGCGGTAAGCGGCCAGCGTGTCTCCACTACTGAGAAGTAATTCTGCTCGGGCAGCTCGGACTCCAGGGTCAGGGGCCAGGCACGACAGCCTCATACCTGCCCCACTCCGCCGATTACCAGCAGAACCTTCCTACACAGCGCCGCACACCTCCACAGGCACATTCTTCCACAGAAAATATCGCTGTAATGCCAAACTCTCAACAAAAAGGGGTTATGGACAGCAAAAACTTGCTTTCTTCAACAACTGATCACAGAATATAGCCTGCATTTGCTCAAGAAACACTGAAGATTTGAAACACACATACAACATCATGAAAAACTGCATAATTAAATGTGTTACATCCATGAATTGAAAAAATTATCAGTATTGACACAACAAGGTCCGACAAAGAGAAAAATAGGGTACATTTCCTGGCCTAACATTCTCAACTCTTGCATCGGCTACCAAGAACCTTGACAAATAGTTCAGAAAAACAGGTCCCGAGCCAAAGCTGTATCTGTACTCGGTGGATCTTTTTCGGGTATCGCGCAGCTCTCTTTGGTGGTAGACGGAATCTGTTGCCATTGAATAAGTTTCATATCGCTTTAACTGGAGACCGGGAATTTCGATACATGTGGAGGTTTTATTATTTATTAGGTATTATTAGTTATTCGCCAAAAAGGATTCATTGCTTCGGCGGAACTCATGGTAGCTGGACTCATTTTAAATTTCTTTGGCTTTGAAGACGTTATGTGCGGGTTTGATTTATTAAACAGGCTTGATATATCTGGGTCTTCTCGGGCAAGGAGTAACACAAAATATATTCTCACCACAGTGGAACCTGAAGACTCAAAGATCAGTATTCTGATCCAATCCAAGCTCATGTGATAGCCAACTCTAGCCACTCTAGCCACTCCTGTGAAACACAGCACCAAAGCAGAAGAAATTGAGCACCTCTTTGGTCAGCCCAAAACAGCAAGCACAAGCAACTGTTCATACTTGATATCCCTAGATTACGCATAGCTTTTCTGCAAATTCGTCATGAAGAAAGATTTGCCAGTCCTGTTACATCTTAAGACTTGTGTGAGTTTACAGATTTGATCTATCGAATCCTTTCATATTCATTTCTCAGTCTACAGTGGCACTGTTATTCAGTCATTCTATCTATAACAAGTTGCTATTACACGAGTGCATGGGATCTGTGATCATGGCTAATTGAATTTCTGCAACGATCCTTGACGCCCACTATTATATTTCCTAGCAGGGAATACCATCAATAATCTGTTCTCTGGGACTCGGTGTCAGTTGCTTAATATATTGAGCTGTCCACAGTAAATGTCATGCTTCCACAGAGTGGTTTCAGGGGCCTAGCCAATCGTCCAGGGTGGGCCGTAGCTTGGGTATGCATTGTCTCTATAAAGTGGAGTGCTGCGGGGGTAATAAGCAACAGATTCTGTTACTGAAAGCCTTGGTTTCTTTGCTTACCAATAGCGAAAAACCCTTCGATATTCTAATGTTGTTAGCCAGCAGCAATTGGAGACGGAAAATTTTCCAGGCTTACTCCAGAAGCTTCCAAATTGAAGGCTAGTAGAATAACTGTGTCTTGTATACAGTTTGTTTTGGGAAAAGCGATGTAAGCGTTCAAGTCCTGTTCCAAAAAATTGATTGAGTGAAGGTATGAATACAGCCTGGTAGTGAGATTCTCTATTCTTTGTGCATGCCTTCACATGTGACAATTTGATGCTGGTAGCATATGTAATCATGTTGCGGGCAGTGACGTTTGCTAATACGGCAGCAGGTTATCTTAGCAATTTGATGCTATAGTAGAGCTGATTTAGTATATGTTTGAAAGAAATAACTGCCAGGGACCAGAATTGAAGGTAGCCTGAGATCCCGAATTTCGGGTTCAGTTGCGGGGGCGTTTAAAAGCACTGGGGACGTACGGGGCCATCAGGGGAGGTGTCCATCGCAGCAACAACTCGCGGGTCGTTCTCTTCGGAGTCTAATGCTCTGACAGTAGCTGAGGCTGAACGACTTTGGGGCATCATGACATCTGGTTCAGGAAGCTTGTAGCCACAGGAGCCATCCAAAGATGGCTGTGCTGTATTCTGTTGCATGCTGGGCTGCAATGGCTTTTTCTTGCGCCCAAACTCAGGGTCTTTGCCCTCTAGAAGATTCAAGTTCCTCTCCACTTGATCTTGACACTCATACTGCAACACAGAGAGGATTCACCTGGCGAAACCGAAAAAAAAAACATTCCCTAGCATTCTTCTTCCACTATCCGGCTTCATGGACGATGGTGACTGGTTCATGCTTCTTACCTTTTTGCACATTGTAGAATACAGCAGCACAAGCCAGTTATCGTCGGGGTGAACTTCCATCGAGTCCAGCAGCTCTCGTTCTTGTTCACTAGTCAGCATGTGGTTGCCCATGAGCGCCTCGTATGCCTCGAGGCAAAATGGGTCAGCCTTCAACGCAGCACTGCACAGCCTTTGGGGGCAGATGTTAGACGTACTTACTTAAGTTAGATTTAATTGCCATAGTATTCCGGTAGAAACGCGAAAGACGCACGTGTACCATTGCACTGCTCTAGAGCGGTTCTCCAGTGCATCGTAAACACGCCCTCGGAGTAGGCACATAGCCGAGTACATACTTATGGTCGCCCCTTGAGCTTCATGGCAGCGATCATCCTGCAGCATCGAGTTCTAGCTTCCTTACATTTTAGATGGGTTGGGCAAGTAAGGTTCTGAATTTCTGGAACAAGGGAAACAACCTTACAAGCCAATGTTTCTGGAGTATCCTCCGCGCCAACCATCTGCAGGCATTCTTCCCACTCTTGACACTCTGCTAAACAAAGAGCTGCCATGTATCTGAATCTGATGCTCTTTTCGAACAACTCCTGCTTGTTCAACAGAGCTAAAGCCCGGCGAAACTCTTTATTTACAAAAAAGGCCTGCAGGTACAGAATATAGTCTACCCATGCACACAAGTGTACTTGTATAGCGCGAGATATTGGTGCTTTCATATTTACTTCCTTGTTCCGGAATGTGGAAATGCACGCCTATGTGCAACACTTACCTGGGCTAGTAGGTACACATCATTGGCGCGATGTTTCGATATACTGCATAGTTTACCAGCAAAGAATATAGCGCTTTTATTCATGTGCTTTGAGATCAAATCTACGACGAGCTTGCGGAGCCTGTCACAAGTGCGCTGGGTTCCGCTGTCTTGCGCCAAAGTATCTCGCTGAGAGACGGCCTCCATCATTTTCAAGTCTTCAGTGATGAGAGTGCAAAACTTTTCACTTCTCTGATCTCACTAGCTCTACCCTTCGGAGTTAAGAAGCAACAACCTGCTGGAGTTTGAATTCCACGTTGGAACTGTCGCACAGATGTATCGATACACAAGCATTCAAAAACACATCAAGTGACCTTACTTCTACTCTGTAGCGCGGGGACTATCGAGTGTTGATTGTGGTGTGTACCATCAACCCGCCTAAAACCTGACTTGTGACACGAAGTGGCAGTAATGCATCCACCTGTTGCCACTAGTAGAAGCTGAGATAGCATATAACATGGATATCGGCAGAAAAGGAGAAATTAGAGAGATAAAAACCTTATTAACCCGAACACATGGTCGTGCCCGCCGGAAAGATGCGAATAACTCGTGGCCTTGTGCCCTTTCAGTTTCCTCGTCAGAGGTGGACAGGACGGGGCGAACGCGGACACTGACAAGGCAAAACCACCTTTGTGAAGGACACTCCATTATGAGGCACTCGGTCCTTTGATCTAATTCAGTATTCATTTCGTGCAGACGTTCACGTGTCAGCTGCTGATTGTTCAAACCCGTTCAAACATGTCCCGCCTAGTTCACAGTGCAGGCATATTCTCCTGTACAGCTTCACAGTACATTGAATCGCGTCCAGCGTAGATATGTAACTTATACTAGAATGTACCATTGCTTGAGTACCATTGCTTGGTAATCATGTAAAGTTTAGGTAACAGTATTCAATTTGAACAACATTCTTGTCCCTCCCGTTTGAACTTGAATCTTGAAGCGGCCATAACATGACAACGTCACGTAGCGCCTGCCTTGAAACGGTGCCGCTTCCTCTCACGAAACTTCTTTTGTGGATTGCAAAGCTGTATCGATGTAATTGGGCTTTTAGGACTTGGATTCAGCACTGGAGCGTCGTGTATCACAGGCACTCACTGCGAACCGGAGCTTATCGGGGCCACAACACAGGGATTCTTAGAATGATGACTTTGGCCTGGCATCCGAAGGGAGTTCCAAAGTGATTTTGATGCACTGTCACGACGGGTTCCTTAGTTTGGTTCGGTATGGGCATCTATAAAAGGATTGTTATCAATTGAAAGTGCAGGCAATCAATCCATACGATCGAATATTTTACCAGGTCTGTGGAAATGTGCTAAAGATGTCACAATATGCCAAGGGAGTCGACAGGCAATGTAACACTTGTGTGCACGAGTCGTCACATTGAATGTTCATGCGGCTACCGCTACCAGACAACCTTGGCGTAAGTGAAATGAAAGATTTCTCAATGGACCGGAATCGCACGTCGCGCGCAGTTTACAAGTGTTCATCAAAGCGTTGGACTAGCTGTACATGGCGGGTGGCAGTGGCGACAGGTTCTCCGTTTGTCTTTCAAAATCAGGGGCATGCTCCAAATATCTCGGAATCCTGCAGGCATGGAGCTCAGTAAGGAAATTCAAAGTTAACTAGACGTGCCAGCATAACTCTTCATTGCCAGCATCTGATTGTTCACCGAGTCTTTGCTCTTCGAGCATCTAATAAGCGTTGGCTACACTACACGCAGCGATCAAGTAATGATCTCATTGAAGCCGTGCCAAAGAGCCTAATACATTGCTATGAACTTCTAACGCACTGAAGTTTACCGGGTCAATTCCTTGAAATGGCAGCGCCGGTTGCAACAGAGACGCCCTTGCCTTCAGATGGCGTACATCTCACCTGGCAGTACTGCCCCACAACAAAAATCGCACATGACAGCCTTCCAATTCCTTTCAGTGCATTTGCCGAGCTTCTTCACGATGTTGATGGCATGCACGTTCTGCAGTACCCGCCAACACTATGTGGAGCCTGTAAGTCCGCACTGAACTGTTACTGTGAAGTAGACTACGAGCGAAACACGTACAGATGCTCAGTATGGTATGCTTCCGGGAGCTGCACGTTCTGGTCACGGCCAACCCCGAACTTGGAGAGGGATTCCACTTTTGCATTATAACACGTTAGTCTGTAACTAGTGGCTCTTCTTGCAGCGGAAGTATTCAGACACTACCAGCCCACTACAGAGGTATCAATGAACAACATTTGCCCGCAGAGCTATTCCCAGGGTGTAACGTGGTGGAGCATGAGCTTCCACAGTCGACGCAGCCTCTGAAAGCGCCAATATGCTTATTCGTTCTGGATCTCTGTGTTTCTGAAGATGAACTTATGGCTATGAAGGTAATGATACTGGGTCACTGCTCAATAAAGTTTGAGCTTTTACTGTTTGACTACGGTGCCGATCAGCTTGATCGCGCTTATTCCGCAAGCGTTTAATCGCACTATCTCTTCTGCCAATCACTGATCATCGTGAAGTCATCAACAATTCTGTTCTCCCAAATCAGAAAGTTCGACTGTAAAGAGTGAACTCGTTATCTACCAGTCTCAGCAATGCAATATCCGCGCACACTACATGCTTTGATTTTTGAGACAAACACAGGTTTAAGTAATGATCTGGTTGCAAAGAGGGAATCGCTTGCAGGAAACAGTAGAGCACGCGAAGAGTATTCTTCCCGAGTCAACCCGCATTGGGATCATTACTTTCGGCAGCATGGTGTACCTGCATAATCTCTCAAGTTCCGCAATAGCCACATGCACAGTTTACAGGGGAACCAAAGCAATAACCAAACGTGGAATCCTGACAGGCTCGCGTCACAACAAGCAACGCAATCAACCGCAACAGAAGCCAACGGGAGTCGAGTCTCCGTACCTCCAACCATTGGGAAATTGCGAGTTTTCCGTTGACAGAGTTCTGGATGGCATGCTTCCAGAACCCTCTCGTGCGGTACGAAATTGCTCCCTTTCTTATTCGGCCACCGCACTATCCAGGCGTGGTTATCAATCCGTTGCCGTGACGCGTTCAACGGAGATGAGACAATTTGACCTTAGAGAGTTAGATAAGTCAGTTTTACGCTTACTGTGGCCGTGTGGGTGACAGAACGCTAGAAAAGGCTGCTATAACGACGGGTGACTCAATAAGCCCGGTAGATTGCAGGGACAACGCCATCAGCGCTGCACAGGAGTGGCTTTATCAGTTGCCGTGTCCCTCCTTGAAAGCTGCGCTTACGCAGAAGGAGGCCGAGTCCTGTTGTTGTCGGGAGGACCATGCACCCATGGACCAGGCATGATAGTGTCTGTAGACTACGAAGAGTCCTTGCGCACGCACAAAGACCTCGATAAGGGAACAGCGAAGCATTTCACACCAGCTGCAACATTCTACGATGGTCTAGCTCAGCGACTTGTCGAAAACGGACAGGCACTTGATGTATTTGCGTGCTCACTTGACCAGGTGTGTTGTCGAGAAGCAACTAGACTTCAATACATATCTACTTGGCAGTTTCAAAGACCACATGCACGGTTCGTTATTCACCGTGCAGAGAACCATCAACATCTTTGTACGTTGAGCATGTCTTGACAGTGAGAAAAGGTGACATCCAGCAGTTACAATCCCTCCTGATTATTTCTGATCACGAGCTCCCTTTTTATCTACAGCAACATCAAGATCAGGAAGAGAAAAGGGGCTGATTGTCAATGGTTGATTGTCAATGGTGCTATTACCATTGGCAAGCTAAGTCAGAGGCAACTCATGTTGGCCAGGACATCTGCGTTTCTGTACTTATGCCATGTTACACTCCCCATGACAAAGCAAGCATGGTTGCTGCAATCTGATCAGTTCCGGTCCATGCACACTTAGTACCATCGTATTACTCAATAAGCAACCCCTACGTTGCAAGCAGTAAAAAATGGCTTTCCACTACGCGTCAGCATTAATTATCACTCGCCATGCTCTCAGTGTTTCAGAAGCTGCACTCACTCCAGTTGGTTATTATAAAGGGCCCTGGTAGCCACTAATGTTTTTCGTACGGCCTGTTCCCGGTATCTGGGTAAATAGGCCGGCAAATGCAATGCTTATGGGACTCTGCAAGATTGGTTGCTGATGACCTGATTGCTAGGGTCAGCCCAAGCCATGTGCATGATCACAGCTGGCGTTTTGAAGAGGTTCTTACAACCCATGTGTTCGAAAGGTGCAAGTAGAAGGCTTAAACAGCTGAATAACTGGTACTTGGGATAATCAAGGTAATCCAAGATAGCAGAAGACTTCAGGAGTCTGTGTACATCACTGTGGCACAGGGCTCCCTTATGAGTCTGAGGGACCCACAAGGGAGGTGCTAGACCCCGGCCCATGGCCAGAGTCTAGCCTCCATTATGGCACCTAGGCCCCCTTGTAGCCACTCATGCAAATCACGAAGATCGGCCCTTGGTATCTATCTGTAAACTTATCTAGCAGCACACTACAAATATTCTTGCACTTTTTACTGTATGTACTGATGCACAGGATGTAACAGAGGGATGGTGCTGAGCTGTAAGGGTTCGCACATGTGGTGATAAAATAGCAGTGGTTGCCGTAGAAATCTTGGTCAGTATAGAGCTGCCAGCCGCCCTGTAGCTGTGCTCACCGCTCCCGTATTACAGAGCCGACGTAACCCTCGGCCTGGGCCTAGCCTAGTGGAGGCCCCTGGTAACCACTCATGCCGATTCGTATCTACCCTAGGTATTCAGGATTTAGCGATACGCTTACTGTATCTCACACAACGAATCCTAGTTGAATTGCTAGGATTTAGAAGCTACTCACTGGTTGTAACAGCTGGCAGTCGTCTCCTATTTACGTATGTGAGGTATCATTATCAGAAGACAGTTCACACTTGCAACATATAGTCTGGTATGTGCAGTGGTTCCCACTAGTGTTTGTAAACGTTTGAGGGTA
>JAULKQ010024971.1:0-32900 GCA_032356285.1 Smithsoniella earleae | reverse complement strand
GCGGAAGAGGGTGGTTTTGAGATACAAGTGGGTTCTTTGTGCGAGAGAGAGAGAGAGAGAGAGAGAGTAAAATATACTTAAATATGTAGTGAAGCTCGAATAGCCATAGAGCAGTAGGCCAATTCCCAACTGTAAATAGGAGCCGGCTCAATCCTGAAAGAGACACAGGGAGGCCTGGCCTTTTGCCAGGCCCCTGGTAACCACTCATGCAAATGCTATTGAGTTGCTCTTGGTGTCTTAGTAATTAGGTCTTACCAAAGGGCACTTCCCTTGTCTGGATGTAGCTATTTTAGCTAAGATATGTCGTGTTAGTCACAGGTCGTAACAGCAGTCTTGAAACAGAACAGGTGGTTAAGGGGTGTTATGTTGCTTGGTAAGCAAAGATTCAGTGACTGTTGACAATGCCCTGTCACCTATCTGCTACCTGTACTGCGTGCAATCAGTCTTGATTTTGCTTCAAGTAAGAGGTGTTGTGAAAAAGCACTGTGGCAATTACAGGTGTCTGGCTTTACTGTACAGCTGCAACATGTTGTGCACATGCCATACGATAAGGCAGGCCGGGATGTGAACAACCAGGCGATGCATGGTGGTCCAGGGGATGGTGGACCGCCGAATGCACCCCCGGGGGGGCCGATGGCTGATGGGCAATCAGCTGCGGGGGCCCAGGATGACGTCGTGTCTACATGTGTCTCGCGGAGGTCGGTGCGGCAGCTGCGGTCCCGGTTTGATTCTATGGGGCTTGGTGGGGGCGCCAGTGCAATTGTCAGCCAGTCTGTAGTCTCTGACGTTGGTCGGCGGAATATTTCGGACGGCATGGCGATGCCGGATAAAATGCGAGACTGGAACACTGGGTATGTTCTGGAATGTCCTCTGGATAGTGCACAGGGGGAGGGTGTGGTGGATCTGCGGCCGGGTGACAACTTTGTTCATGTTTCCGCCTGCCCTCTCCAGGAGGGGGTGCACTTGCTGGATTGTGCATATGGTACCATGGAGTGCGTTGCCCAGCACTCCCTGGTGATCGAGGCGCGGTCTAATAAGCGGGAAAGTGTGGGTGTGGAGGCTGAACCGTTTGGGGCGGCCTTGCTGGTCCACCCAGACGAAGACAGCCTCAATGTCAGCACAGTTGTCCCGGGGGGGGTGCTGGTTGAGTCCCAGTGCCAGTGGCTAGGAGTGAAGCTGTCTCCACTGCATGGGGACGTCAGGGACCTGGTTATCAGGGTGGCACTGCGCGCTGTAGATCGCGCGGCGCCTCTTGAGTTTGCCCAGGTGTCCAGTGACCCGTCGATTCTCCTCCGGCGATCCTCGGGGCTCGCAAGGTCCCCATCGACGGTTGGCTCCTCTGCAACGAACGTCGGGGGGACTGTGCCGGACTCTGCGTTCTGGCAGCCGGCGGGGTCGGACTCAGCTGACGAGGTACTCTGCCATGACGGAGAGCTGGCCCTCCGGGGCGTGCTGGGAGACGGCGGTATCCTGTGGCTACCTGTGTGCTGCCGCCAGCAGCACCAGCTTACCCAGCTTGTTGACATCGGCGCCGGGGCTATGCTGACTGGCGACCAAGGAGAGTGCAGCGACTTCGACGCTCTTGATGCCCATGTCGAAATCACCGTCAGCTGCTGGAGTGGTTGCTGGCGGTCCAAGCACATGCGCCTCCGTCTCCCGGTCCAGGTGCTGCCCTGCTCCTTCTACGACAATTGTCCACTCACGTTCAAGCTGGCTTATTCAATCAGGCGATTTAATAGCTCTTCTAGACCACCCGTAGTCTCGCACTGTAGTGTTTATAAGCGACATCGTACTCGCAGATCTAACAGGCGTTAGAAAGTTGAATGCTATCAGCGGATTCACTCGCTCGCTAAATAGTTTTCGCGAGTGAACGTGCGTCTTTGTGGCCTTGCTCATTGCCCTGATTCTAAAAACAGAATCTGAGAATCGCTCGGACCTATTTTCAACCATGTGTTTCGACCTGTGCAAAAGAAACCCGTCCGTGGCCAATCTCAAGTGTATTCAAACAGCGTTAGTTGATAAGTATACGGGTAGACGGTGAGGTAGTAGTGGCAGCCAGGCCTGGCTGTGCAATGGGGATGGAGCGGGGACTCCTGAAGTCTTATTCAGTTCCATGCATCCGAAGCTTACACTTTTTACCCATTGGTCTAACACGATGGTGAGTGTTGCACTTGGTAAATGATCAATGCGTAGTGCTGAAGAATCTTTGCTGTGTAGAGATGCGTTTCAACAGCCGTCACTGCCCAATCAGTGGGCCCGAGTGAGGTGGCAATACAAGTCACGCAAGCGTCACTGTCACCGTGTGCTCTCACTCTTACTGCGCTGAGGCTGCTGCTTCAATCAGGGTTGGCATACAGCACACGGACGGCAGGGGGGATGGTACCCCCCTTCCGGTTGACCCCGGGGTCGGTGCATTCCTACCTGTTCTTCGTTGACCATTCCTCCCCGTCGGTTTCAGTCCGATCAGCCCTCCAGGCCTGCAACCTCACCTCCTCCTTCATCATCCAGCGCAAAGATCTCGACTCGCTTGACCTCGTCAACCTTGACTTTGCGGGAAACGCTGTACCAGCTAAGCCCTCAGCTGCCTCCGATGAGCTCCCAGAGTCTCTCAAGGCCGTAGTGCTGTACGCAACCACCCCAGCATCCGGGAGCTCAGTTAACGGTTCGATGAAAGGTGCGAGCGGCATAGATGTCGCTCAGGCAGTGTCCTCTTGCGTGCACACGCACATCTTCCGTCTGGAGCTGCCTTCTTTCTCCATCACAGGCACAAACTCAATACGTACTCTCCCCTTCCTGGCTCTGTCTGCCCTCTTATATGACCCTTGTCCAGTAACTATTTCACCCCTTATTGATATTGAATTATCAAGCCGTGGGCCGTCTATACCATAAGCGATCGAAAGCATAACATTATGGACTACAAGGTTAATTGTGTTTTATCAAAATGCTACTTCCATATGCTGGCCATCGGGACACAGGACGCAGTGTGCTGTGCTAATGACAAAGTCTCGATGAAAACAGGCAGGATTTGGACACGTCACATCTGTTTTGTTTCGTTGAGAATAACAGATAGATATCCCAAGATTCACAATTTGAGCCCATGAGCCACAGCTGTGTTTCATATCGCTGTACCCAGAGACGGGAAGCTTTGATACAAGGTATCATTTACACAAATTTGAGCGCTGAGAGGAAAGCTCGACTTGAACGCTGTTTGATGACAGGGCTCATTTTAATTTTCTTCGTGATCACGGAGGTGCTTGTGCACTCTGGGGTGTGGCTGGAGGTGTACTCATTATGCAGGCTCATTCTCGTGACTTTGGTACCATTTGCAGAGAGTGATGGATCGTTGCAAGTCCTTGGTGCGCCAATCATCAGCTTCATTGGCCCATACCGTGCTCGTGCTGGTAGGGCAGTGCTGCTGGTGTGGAAGGTGGGATGGCCCACCTCGGGTGCAGTGGATGACCCCCTCGGTGAGAGTTTCGAGCACGCCATCTACCTGAATTCTGTTTGACTTTCGCATCTGACAAAGCTTGAATTTAGCTGTCTCACAAATTATGCACGTTTTCTTTAACCCCTATGTGAGCAATGCACTGATTGGCCTGCAGATGGTAATGATGAGACAACCTATCCGGTCCAGTACGAAGTTTTGATGCCTGGAGGATGGCAGCGTGGACGCAAGCAGAAAGGGGTCATCAAGCTTGGTAGTGCTCCGGCATCTTTTGCAACTGTTGCAGTCTCTGCTATACCTTTGTCTGCGGGACGAGTCGCTACACCCACCCTGATCATTCTACCTCCTTCACTTCCGCCTGTACGTGGAGGAAGCGTTTGGATTGATGTTTCTGAAGGCGCAGTTATTGGGAACTGAGAGTTGTGATTGTGTACAAGCTGACTTTGGCTACCTTGTAGTTACTGGCACCTTATTTGGCGTGTGGAACAATACGATGGTTCATCATGTTGCCCACAGTAATAGTGCTTATGCTTAGCCTTGATTGTCAGTGAAGCTCGGTGGTTTCTGATGACCTCGTATCGATGAACTGTCCAAGGTTTCAGTCGCCGGTTTCCAAAATTTGTTGTGGCATACTGTATCCTCCCACTGGTGGCTAGCTTCGGCGCTCACTCGTACCCTGGAAGTATGGAATGTACAATCACACGCACATAGATGACTCAGTTCAATCTCGTTACTCTGATTAGTCCCATCTTGACGATATTCCGTAGCAATGCCATTGACCTCGTGTTACATGTCAGAATCACTGCTGTTGTACCACTGCTGAGCTACCGTTTATTTGTCGATCTGTAAACATGCGCGCATCGCTGGTCGAATGCCTCTATCATCTTTGCAGAAACCTGATCGAAGAAGAGTGCTGCGGTCTGTGCGTACAGCATGTTCTTAAAGCTAAAATCAATACTGAACGTCAGCCAGGTCGTCATCTTGTTTGGTCCCGGCTTCATCTCCCAACTAGTAATTAAATGATTAAAAATAGTACTATCTGCAGCTTCACAGTGGACGAAATGCGGTTCTTCGACTGTCACCAAAGATGTATACTTCTCACTGAACATTTGAAACCCCACCACCAAGTCTGCCTCATATTTCCCGCCACCCAAGCGACGAGTAATGCAACTTTCTTTACACCAAGGAAGAAAATCTTCATATCTGTCAACATCCGCAACCACGGAAAACAGTTCCTCAGGAGAGTATGACATTAGCCTCCTCTCCTTGTGTGAAGTTCGCAAAACTCCACTATCCTTGTCTCGTGAGCTGTTGAAACTTGAATTTAGTGCACTGAGACTAGAGTGTGACGAAAATGCTATCCTGTTCGTCTCGCATAGCGGGCTGCCGCTGTTCACAACCAGACTTGAGGAAGGTGCTTCCCAGTGCTGCCATGTGCTATTTTTCTGGCCCAGTTCACGCACATGGGACCGAGCAATTTCCAGGCTTGACGATGTGAGGCGCTTCTGGTATATTGCCTCCGGGTGCGTGCTTAGACCTTCCGCAAGCGCACGCAGTAAGTATCGTATACTTATCCTGCCATTCTCTGCCTTGAAGCAAGACCCACGCATTGATACTTGACTTGGATAGGGGCTATGATTTTTGATGGGGCTACGAAGTGCCAGAGGTGCTTCAGGCTTAGCGCCTCATTAGACTGCCTCGTCCCCTAAGCGATCTACGTAGCAAGACTGCACAGAGCAGTATGCGTGCGAAGGAGCGAAAAGTTGCGAAGGAGGCTGGAAACGATTTGACAATGGAGGGGAGATTCGCAGTACAAGCCTACTACTACTTCGGCTTATGTCAACACCTGAGAACTATGCAAACTACGTGTAATGCGTTGTACACGCAACTCTATGCTTTAGAAGAATGAGCTACGGTGTGAGGACGGATGTACGAAATCAGGTTTGTTTCGTAATCTAGTGGTTGACACCAAGACACTTCCGTTGATGAAGTTTCCGCGTATCCGCTGTATCTGCGGAGATACATCAGAGGTTGTCACATGCTTACATTGTCACGCCGTATTTCACGGATTATAGCTGCGTCCTTGTGGATGTGTAATAAAATCTGCGGAGACATCTGTTCCCGTCAGAAGTGCTGATGCTGCAAGCTACACACATCGAACGGAGGGGCTGGTTGAACAAGTGAACGGAAACTTTGTCAGAGCCGGCGCGATTTTTGTCATAACTATCTTAAACTCACGCAAATTCATATCTTGAGTGATGTGCAATCACGCGCGTAATGGTGGTGTGCATTGATTTTAGGGGATGAATTCCATTTGAGATGTCGTTCTACGAACTCTGAATGTACACAGGCATCCTCTTCATTAATATGTCCAATTCTTTTAAGACTTCATTCAAGAGATCCATTTAAGTTTAAATATGACCTCCGCCTGCTTGTCGCTTCAACGGCAGCGCACTGCTGCTTATTTACTCTCGTGCCTTTACTGGTGCCGATGCGAGTTGAGACGTGGGGAAAAAGGCCTTAACGGAGTATAGCAGTTTTCTTGAACAAACGTATGATATGTTCATCCCATATCATCCCCTGTATTGTGCCTTGAACTCACCAGGAGATACATGAGCCTTATTCCAGAGGCAGGAACACAATAAGGCAACGAACACCCATGGAAGAGCGTAAATCAGAAGTCACAAGGCCACGTGTGAACAATTACTGCACAAGGAACGTATCAATACTGTTATTTTCGCTGATAGTGGGCTCTCCGTTACACAAGCGACCAGCCATGTCTAAGTCAGGTCCTTGCACACCAAAAAGCCTTCGCACGTGGTAAACAAGCGTCTCAGACCACAGGAAGTTAACGACTCTTGCCAACTTAAAGACATAAGCAAGGCTCCAACATCGTGTGAACAAGCTTGTTCAACCAGCCCCACAACGGCCATTTCAAATGGGATCTGTACTTTGGCTGTAGTACAATTCACTACGCCTCCATACACCTATGAGAAGTTTTAATAATGATATTTGCATCTAACGTGATTGTGTACACCGCGGTTCCAGTTGAAGCGTTGCATGCTCTGTTCGATATTGTCCCTATTCCTGGTACTGGTGTCTCTCCATCCTAACACATAGCTACAGTGATCTCGGTGTGCATATAGTTTCAATGGGAGAAAGTAAAGGTTTCAGCCTATCAGAATTTGTGCTAAAAACTGCTAGGTTGACGATGAGGATGTACGCCATGAGCAACTTAAGCCTTCGCCCATGCACACGCGAAGGAAGTTGCAGCCGCCGCGCAACTGGTAGATAAGTTGATGAGCCTATCAATCAGCTTGCAGGCGAAGTGTATGCTGTTGAGGAAGTCGCTTCAAGCACGAACAGCACACCTCGCACTCGTGGCCCAGTACGAGCATATCAGTTGCCCCGCAGACCGAGTGTGGATTTCCAAGACACACCGCGTCATCCGGGACAGTGTGCAAAGCAGCTCATATAACTGCAGCAAACCTCACCAGCAGAGCATGCACAGCGGCCAACAAAGAGTCAAGGTTTGATCCAATGACAGGGCCCTCAAGTGAAGCGCTGCAGGGGTACTGGTCTGACCTGCCAGGCACAGAAATCTTCAATCCAGTTACGAGCAGATGCAAAGCAACCCTTCACACCGGCAGGCCCAAGAACATGTGGCTCAGCCTCGAGTATCCAGCACTCACAGCCACAGCCTGAATGGACACGCTACCAACAAAGAGGACCTGGGTGACAGATAATGTCACCTTCCAGAGTGCCCCGCGGTTTCTACTGGGGGTCACTCTAGCACCCACAACAAACTGAGCATGCCTGCCCTTGTGGCCACAGGGGTCCTAGTATCCACCACTCAATTTGTTGCTCTAAAATTAGCAGAAGCCGAACCTAGTGACACAAAGTCGTCCAAAATAAGGTGTGGTAGGGCTGCCAGAAGGCGGGGCTCTATGCGGTTCTTGAACCACATGCCCGTCACCTATCCAACATGCAGGGGAGAAGGGAGTTGAGAGCAGAGGTGATGTGCTTCTGGTGACCCTTGATGTGGACGTCTCAGTGGTGCATCCAGGTAGCGTCACACAGAGAAGTGCAGCAAGCAAGAAAGCGGGTGCACCAGCTGAGAGAAGGGATATGGAAAAGCAAAGAAAGCATGCAAGAAGAGGGGATGAGGGGTACAGATTGATTCCATTCAGTGTTGATATGTGTGGAAGGCTGGGGGCACCAGCTCATAGGTTTATTAGAGAACTTGCAGAATGTGTGTGTGCTAGTGGGAACATGTCAAAAGCAGCGTTTTTTAAACTCTAATAAGGAGATTAGCATGACTCTTATTAAGGGCAATAGGTACATGTTTCAGAGCTACGTTGGGTCACTTGCAAGAAGTAAAGGGTGTGGCTTCCAACAAGGAGAGCTTGTCCCCTCTTGTGATTGATAAGTAGAATTTTGCAGTTGAGTCAACTGCCTGTACTCTGGTATGATGCTAGCACTTGCTCTAATTGCACTTGTAACATAGGGCGCGGAGGTTTTGCTCTGATATGATGGTATATGATATTAGCAGCTGCTTTGATTGCATTTGTGATTCAAGTACGCGGGGGTAGGGGTGAGAAATGAATACGCCTAAATCTAAAACAATACGAACCACTGTAACGGTGGTGTGATGCATCATGATGTCCGAATCTGCCCGAATCGCGTCTGAAAATTAACGGTAACTCTTAGAGCTGCAGCGAATTGACATATCTCTGAGATAGTTCTGATATAAGTTCAAAGTGATGCACCATGAAGAGTGAACAATCCCTTGAATCGATCAACAGGAAGCTTCTGCCTTGTTACATGAAGTTGAACACTTATTGCAGTTTGCCATTATCTCTCCGAGATACTTCCTTCCATACGCGCGCGTGTATTTGAGGTTGACCTAAGCCGTTTAGATACAACAGTATGAAATTTATTCCCCTCACTACCTGCAAACTTGTATTACACGTGCCAAGCTTTCTATAATACCTGCTTTCCGCTGCGGCCTTTAGTTTTCTTTAAGCAGTAGCTCACCATTGACACCCGGATGGGCAACTGGATTTCAAATTAGTTATTGCTGTCATATTGTCAAAGATTTTACTTCCATAAGAGCTTCAAGAAATGGAGGGGTCACTGTCTGAACAGTTTGCTCTTGTTAGCAAAACCAAAGCATTAGAGGTATTCACGACGTCGATAGTGGCAGCCAAGGTTCACCATACAACAGGTTTGTAAGTATGGTCATTTTCCGCAGTGTATTCGGCGGTGCCACAACGCTTTTCGCGATGGAGACACCAAGAACGCTCTACATTTTGGAAAGCAAGCCTTGATTCTTAACCCATCAAACCCAGCTGTACACGACATTGTCTCATCGCTTGAGGATTGTGTTGATTCAGGTGCTTCATGCGCTGAGTGATTGGATACAAATTACCTTGACCATAACGGAACTGTACATGTGATTGTTGCAGACTCTTCCAACTCTGTTGGTTCAGAGTCTTGCACTGAAAGCGAAAGTAGCGGAAAAAGTCAAGATGTCACAGCCAGAAATGCTGCATATAGCGGGGAAAGCAGCGTAGAAACTGAGGTCTGTACTTCTTTTTTACTACTGCAGCAAACTAATCGCAGTAGATATAAACAATTGTTTGAAAGTTCAGAGATGCGCCTCAGTGCAGATACAGGAAAGACAATGGGACTCAATGGATTCGAACCATTCAGGTTCTGATACACTTTGTTCGGGGTCAGAGTCGGACACCAGTAAAGCGGGTTTTAACAATGAAGGGAACATAGAAAAGTGGAAGACAGTAACTCTTCCTGTTCGAGATATTAACACAAGACAACAGCTCAAATACATGCGATCTCAGCTTGCTGAACAAGTGGTGGCTCTTACGACGCAGCTCAAACTAGACAGTGAAAAGAATACCACAGAGAATGCTGATCTACCCGATCATTGTTAGCCCTGCGTTGCTTAACTTGTAAATTAACCTGATGATTAGATACTGAATGTTCCTGATGCATTAAAAATTTTTGTGGTTCTAGGCGTTAACATAAAACGCAGCGCAGGCATGTCACCAGCTTGTCTGCATCAAAGAAAGTACGGCCTTGATCGTCTTTGTGACTTGCAACATAGTGAACACTAGTGACACCAAGTTCTCGTAACTCAGGTTCCTCTACCTGTATGCGTGAACCCTCAGGAACAATCAGCATGTTGACATAGGCAGCAGGTGGGTTATCGAGAAAGCTTCCCTTTGCATCTTTCCTGTTGAGAGCAGCTGTGATTGCCTTCACAAAGTCGACCTGCAAGATGAAGCAAGCTGTCAATAAGAAACTCTGTAACAGAAGCGCAAACCATGCAACAGGTTGAACAGTCAGTGATGCAGCTTTGAATGGACACAAGGAGACCCAGATGTAGAACAGAAAAGTATATAAGATGTTCGGCACTGAGTAGTATGAGTCTTAACGTATAAGTGTTTGAAATGGTTTTCTACGTTATGAGTTGGCATGACATTAAGTTCCAGTGTCATCTCTAATGATAATGTTCATAAGAGAAGAACTTTCAGCATGGTTACGTATTGACTGATGTGAATCAATCCTGACAAGCTTAAGTTCAAGTATTGCTTGTGTTAAGTAGTCACATGATAGAAGGCACACTTTACGAACTAGAAATTGGCACGAGAAGACTGGTTTCACACCGCGTGCATGGGGCCATCATGATGTAAACAAACTGAAGTCTCTCTATCATGACAACCGTTCAACAGCAGTACCTTCGCGCAGCTCTTGTCAGCGATGGCCTCGCCGACGCCCCGCAAAACTAGACTAGGCGCGATACTGGTATACAGGGATCCCACCCCGTAAACAATAGCGTTTGCCATATCAATATGCGTGCAGACTTGCGGGTTGACAGGTAGTGAAACCTCGTGCTCGCGGTGGCTTCCTTCGGTAGCTAAATAGAAAACACGGGATATTGCGCTGGGAAGAGGGTCACATGTACCTGGAAAACGCGCAGGATGTCGGAAAGGGTTAAAATGAAGTGGAAAAGAAGTTTACACTCATTTTTACGTACCACAGGCTGTGATAATGTGGGTACAAGGTGGAATGTTACCGTAATTCAGCATCCTCGGAATTAGATGACAAACTGCTGGTATTGGTAAGGAGAAGGGGATTCATAGCACTGAATGTGTGTAAACTTACGATGGGAACCTCACCGTCTTTCTGGACAATGTGTGAAGAAGGAGAGCTGGGGTGGGAAATATTGTTTTGTCCTCGAAGACGTAAACCATCAGCCAACTGAGCACCCAAGGTGATTCGCTCTTCAGTAGATATAGCTGGAATCACTGCAGATCCTAGCGGAAGTCGGGCTACTCTTGAGAAGAGGAATATTGCAGCATCAAGGGATCTGAAGAATGTGCGTGCTCCAGCGAAGAAAAAGTTTCCTGGACATGAAAGGCACCAACCTCAAAACTAGTCAAACTTAAGGCTTCAAGACGTCAAAAATATGTTAAACGTACCAACAGAGCCGTTCTGGAATGAAAATTTGGTAGATGACTGACGAAGCACGAGAGTTTGGAAGTGAACAAGAAAGGCACGGATAGTATGCTTGTATGGTTCACCAATGCCTTGCCAGAGCGAATGTTCTCCTTCTATGATATTGTACCATTCTGTCTTGGCAGCTTCTCTATCGTGTGCAGAGAGGCGGTGGCCCAACAGCTTCTTCACAGCTCGCGCTTCTGTTGAATCCGAATCTGCTAATCGTAAGCAACGTGAGCGTATGTCACCTACTGCAGGACCTCCTAAAACTCTGACAATCTCAGCTGTAGAGCCTCCATCATCAGACACCGGCAGGACATGTGAAACTGCAGTGCCAAAGTTCGTATCACTTCTGCGTGTCACTTTGACATGAGAAGCCATCAGTCGGGATCGAGCGTGCATTATATCCACTCAAGGGCAAAACTTAACTCACCTTGAGGGAATTCTTTGCGCATATATCCAGCAATAGTATTGAACGCTGTGCCACCAGAAAATACGACTAGATGCGGACTTTCATGCTGAGCCAGTGCAGATCCCTCCCTTCCTAGCGGAAATAATTTGATGTCAAGACTTTCGGTTGTAGTGGTACCTCCGTCAGGATTCATCGACTGTGAAATAGCTGCAGGCTCCAAGCTTCGTTGAAAAATCCGCGGGCATCATTGGCTCTGTGCACCATAACAAAGTACAGTAACATTCACTAGATTTCGAAGTTCATGGGCATACCCCTGCATAAAATCTTTTTGCGACTGTGTAATGCATCAAGCGCGCGAGGGTTACAACGGGAGCTGACCGCTTGCCTGACCTTACTGCCCTGGGCAATTTGCAATCGCTTAACCCTCATCGCGCTTCAAATGTACAAAAAGTCAGCGTTTTATTTTTCATAGCCAAGACTAATGCCACATAATCCCCGTGTCACGGTGCGGTAGGGTGGAAGCTGTAAGCTCACCCGCCTCTCAAGAGGAAGGACTAATCAATATTCGTATGTTCCAACGAAGTACAATACTCTGATAGTTAATGGCTTATAGGCTCTTTGATTTCAGTACGGGTGTCACGATGTAGTTCATAACATGCACGGGTTTAGTTGCAACTGGCAATGTCAGGTACAGCATACATTACAAATGGACGCATGTGCATGTGAAAAAGCAGGATAATAAGTATGTGGCATGTATGAAACAGCAAGACGCAACTATCTGTGCATGGTATGTGTGACCATGATCGTTGATATCTCAAACTGGTGTCAAGTCCGGACTCTGTCTCTCTGCTCTATTAGGGGGAGGTGGGGGAGGCAAGGGGCTACCCGATGCCTTCCTAGGAGGGGGGGGAAGTGGTGACTTGCTCCGTGAGCGACTTGATGAGGATCGACGAGACATGGATCTTGACCTTGAGCTTCTGCTGGAGCTTCGGGATCGACTTGAGCTACGGCTTCTACTGCTATAGGATCGTGAACCGCTACTACTCCGAGACTTTCGTCCTCCGGGTCTGAGAGAAGGTCTTCTTGCTGGTGGTCCAGGCGGAGTTCGAGTTCGGTTCCGATGGGGGACTGGTGGGGAGCGCTCCCTTGGTCTACGTGGGGGGGATTGACGCCTCCTGGGAGAATACACTCTTGGAGGAGGAGGACCCCGATCATCTCGCCAGTAGCCACCGCGTGGAGGTGGAGGTGAGCGAAGTCTACTGCGGGGTGGAGAAGACAACCGCCTGCGTCGGGGGGGCGAAGGCATTCTTCGAGGTCCACCGTATGGACCTCTTTCCCTGAATCCCAATCTTTCCCGATCACGATAATCCCTGTCTCTCTCCCATTCGCGGTAGTTGCCGCGCATACCACGAGGTGGAGGACCCCTTAGAGGACTTCGGGGTCGATCCCTCGCAGGACTAAAGCGTGCTCTATCTCGAAGCGGAGGGCCAACAGCTCCGTTGCGTGGTCCTCGAGGAGGCGCAGACTGCGCAAGATCTCGAGGTGCTGGTGCAAATACTTTGGTTACTTCGATATCTGCACCATCTATCTGAGCGCCGTTCATGAACATTCGTGCCTTCTCCGCGTCTTCCGCCAGTACGTATTCTACAAACGCGTATCCCTTCGAGAGCTTAACTCGAGGATGAATCTGGACAGCCGCGGATTTGACCTCACCAAAGGAAGAGAATATTTCACGAAGGTGAGCATCTGTTACATTGCGAGTTAGATGGCTGACTTGGATCTTCGTTATGGCTTCGGGATGCCTCTCTCTCTGCACATCCCATCAACATATAATACAGCCTTCATACAGCGCTGCAATCTAGAGTACATGTTCGGCTCAGAAATAGGACTGGACAGCATCATCTGTGTTTGGACCTACCTTAGAGTTCTCCTGTTGATTCTCCTTATGGTCCCTATATTCGGGCTGTGCTTCTGACTTCTCTGCTCTGTCATTGCCCCCATCCTCGGCATCGACCGATTCCTTGCGATACTTATGGGAAGGCTCGGTTGAAATTTCCCGTTTCTCACTGCAATCGTTGTCTCGTGACAACTCTTTGTCTTTTTGCAGCTCGTTTTGAATTCTCAGAACATCTCTTTCTGGGGACGGAGAATGAGCTCTATCCCTGCACATCTCTGAAAGTTTTGAGAGAGAAAGGCACTATGAAACAATCTGGGGAACTCTACACAATGATTATGCTTGGGAAAGGCATTAAGCTGGACCCAAACAAGCTTGTTAGTCGCCCCGCTACACTGCGCCCCTCACGCCCGCAGCCGATCAGTGAAAAGGGCCTGTTATACTTGAAAACGAAGAATTGCTCAAGATCGGGGGAACTGGTTCCAGAATTGTACGTCGAACAGTTATAAATGCGGCCGGCTCACCTTGGAGAATGACGGTCATCATCGATACGCGGAGAGGATCGCTGTTCCTTCGACGTCATAATGACAGAGGAAAAATAATTTAGTACGCCATCCTTGATCCTTTATTGTTCCTGGCCACCGCTTGCAACTGCGAATTTCAGTTTATAAACAAAGTCTTGAAGAGTGACAAGGAACAGGTTGTTAAAAAGTTTTGACGAATATTCTGTACAAACTTGCCACATCAGAGTATTCTTCACGTTTCCCTGCTATCGAGGTCACATAGGAACATTGCTGATCACCCCACGCAGTGCATGCATCGCTTTGTTGAAATCGAATACCATGCTCAGTTGTTTACTATGATGACGTTCTTGCCACAATAAGATGTAGATTAATTTTTGCACGGCTTTAGGAGACACGTATTGTTCAATTTAGAATTACACTTGTACAACTAAAGTGCAAGGCACGTCTTACAGCTGTCGGACACTACGCAGTAACAAACATCACGGGGATGCCCCAGCTTTTCATTAAAACACGTGAGCTTAGTAGTTTACACAAGTTTCAGGCACTGTCAAGAAGTTTCAGTATGGCTACGCAGCATAACCGCCGACGAAGTGCAACGAAGCTTTCCCAGTAGGGATACTAAAGCCATTTCCCTTTGGAGGTGATAACCTCGGTAAACACCAAGTGAACCACCAGAATCTGCCCCTTGAGTCAAACCTATTTTGCCAGTTTTTCACAATACCCTGATCAAATACATTTCTCCACTCCCTACCTGAAGAAGCAGCAAGCCTTGCATTATGCCTGTTAGTCTGCACATCAATGGTACTTTGTGCGGTTAATACGAGGTAACTGTGCCACACAAGCATCCCTCCAACGACAAGAGCTACACAAATACAGAGTAAAAGCGCAAGAGGTGCGGAGAAATGGTGTGCTGCATGCACTTGCGCGACCGTAGTGGGCTTGGGAAGTCGGTAGTATCCAACATATCGCACAACTCGATATCCATAGCGCTTCGCAAGAACTGGGACCTGCACAGGGAACGGCTTCAATGTCGCAATATTTAAGGCACTGCGTTCACATTAACATCGTCTATGTGTGCAGCATTTTGCATAGAATTGGATAAATTAACTACAAGACTGGCTCGTTAGTACCATAACAGCATCTGCACTTACACAAGAGTCGCACCGCCCATGTGCAGGCAAACGTAAGCCAAAAAAGAAAGTTGTAGAAATATCTGTAGTTGAAGAATCCTACGCAGTTGTTTACCCAGGGACAATGGTGATCCATGCAGAGTACGCATGAATCACAAATGCTGCAATGATGCGCTAAGCTAGGCTTCGGGCGCTCACAGCGGTAGCACCATCTCTCGGGAGGTGGGAATGCAGTTTGTAGTTCCTGAAAGCTAACGTGCTCACTTCAAGTACACCTGTTTCCTTTTGTAGTTAGCTCCTGAGGTTAATGCGCAACAGCAGGTTGTCACCACGATCTTCAACCTTGCTCTTATTTCGGTCACTTACCTCAACTGATAAGCGTTTAGTGCATCCAGGGCGTGTTTTGACGCACATGAAGTAGTTGAAGACAATGTTAAAGCAAACCCATATTGCCATTGCCCCATGTATAAACCTCCACGCTGTGCTGCAACGGTCCCAAAACGCCTGCACTGTATCCACGTAGACGCATGCGTGGGTATTCTGTTAAATAATTTGCTTTTACTTGTTATAGAGGAAGAGGCGCACCGAACCAAATACAGCCTGATAGAAAGAATACACACAGAGACTCATAAGAGTGATTGCCAGACACACAAACACTGGACCGCAAACAACTATTGTGGTGTCAATTGCACTTTCAAAGACATCCAAGCATCGGTCTGATCTGCAGAGAAGGAAACTTGTTCACTATTGTGATGTTGCTCGTATCAAAGTAATGACTGTTCACAGGTAAGAAATCCATGGCATATTAACACTCAGGTCCAATCAGAGCTCTAACTGAATCATTGCGTTCCAAATGTGGGCAACAGGGGCAGCATTCAGTGAAATGTGCAACTCGGCGTACATGCAGAGCTTTCTCTTACTCATCGAGTGTGGCCCGGATGACTTTGTGAATGCGAGGCAGATATACAAGCCAGAAAGTGGGCTGTTGATTAGTCAGATTGTACTTGGGCGGTCGATGATATCAACGCTATAGTGCAAAGATATGGCAAGTGAAACAGCAGTTCACGGAAACACAGTTGTAACGGGTTGATTGCATGCGCAGCTGCTATCCTTTTCACTGCAGTGAAGCTCTGTTTGTGAAGCTGTGGATTCTCCGCAATAGCTGTCGAATATATCTTGAGATATGTATTGTCGTGTACAGGCGCTGGAGCTCTTGCATGTGCACATCAAATATTCGGGAGTATTCTCTGCTGTTGATGGCGCTCATGTTGGTACTTAATCAATACGTCGCGAAAAGCACTACCTCTTTAAAATACCGCATCAATTTATTGTTGCACACAACAATAATTGGAGTTTTTCTCCGTTTCCCCGCCATCTTCAGTTCATCCTTGATTCGAACTTTAGCCGGCCAAAGAAAGCACAATAATCGCCAGGGACTGTAAACATTCTTCAGATTTTACTTGAAAATGGCTGATACAGAACTTCAAGAACTCAAGGCCAATATTGATGAGTACAAGAATCAGCTACAACAGGTTCGCAGTTTTCGATGCTTCTATTCGAGCTGTTTTCATCGGAATGAACGTGAATATTTGTTTTCTCACCGCCCTAAACGTTGTCTTTCCAATAATTTTTCAGTTAGAGGAGTTGCTACTCGACGAGCCGGACAATGAGGAGTACCAGAGCCTCTACACCGACGTTCAAGAGGTAAGGCGCACTTTCTTTGCTAAAGCATTGACTCCTACATTTTATCGCAAATGAATGTGTAAATGCGACATTGACAGTTCTACACGCCGCAGCCTTGCATTCTTGTAGCATTTACCGCCTGGACTGTTGAGCATAGCCATCGCCATTGGTCGCCCGTAGCACATAAGGATAGCTCATGGGTACAGAATCATGACATGTTTTTTAACAGAAGGCTTTATCTCAAAAAGTTGTAAATGTTCCCGATTTGTGTAGGCCATCACGCTGACAGAGCAAGCTTTGCGTCAGCATGGTTCAGCACAACCCGATGAAACAACAGCACACATAGCTTCCGACGACCACCAGTCACTTTTAGACTCGGTTTCAGAAACTGGGGTCCGAAAGCGAAAGTCTAGGTTTGACACTGGAAGCGCGGGCGCATCCAGTGCATCTGCACCGTCCACGTCAGCATTACCGCAACAAGTTGTTGACCAGATTCGCAGTGCTAAGGCACGTTCAGCACTTGAAGGCCGTGCACCTGCGGGGTGGGCGCTTGGATTTGAGTGCATGGCGAGAGGGCCCTCTGGGAAGTGGGAGCCTGCTCGTGTGGTCGGTGTGACCCCACAGGGTAATTTCAAGGTGGAATTTGACGATCAAGGAAGCACAGAAGAGATCCATCGTGCTGACGCTAGGCCGCGAGGCTTGACGGTACGTCACCAGGATCAAGGATCGTTGTCCTTATGCCCACGTACCCACATGGACGAGTTTCTCGACACTTCATATCATGTGTCTTGCGATGGAGGTAGCTTTTTATCAACTCAATTACTGTGGGTGAAAGAGACCAAGTATCACGCTGTTCTTTGTGAGTTTCTAGCGTAGCGGACCAACATCCATTTCTGCAGTTCACTCTCTATTCTGACAGACAAGAACAGTATTTTGTTTTGGGTCCATGGTCGGGGGTTAAACCGGGACATTGGGGTCAAACCCCAAATTTTGACTGCGATAAGAAACACGCCATGGCTTATCATATGTTGGCGCAAATTCAAGTTGAAATTACATGTATGTAAAGTAAGCACATTGTTTGACTTTCTGTTGGTTTTACAGGCTGGTTACGCCTTTGACAACACCACACATCAATGATGGGTCATTATAGCATCACCCAAATCTCGTCGTTCCCAAGGTTTCAGTTATGTCAACTAGAGAGTACAAAGAGCTAGATTTTATTTTTGCGTTGCACAGTTGAAGTTGTGGGCTCTACCTTTGATTATTGTCAAAGGCACCTTATTTTCAGAACTTGAATCCATTTGTCAGCCAGCCATAGTAGCATCTACAGGGGGAACTTCAAGCTAAAAAGCGTAGTTCTACAATAATGATATAACAGATGATGATGGCCCCTTGATTATGGCTCCCGGTATAATGAATAGCAGAGCAGAAAGTGAAGTCACTCGGTCACAGATTGGGCGACGAGTAAGTCGTAAGTGCACCAAAGAGAACATCTGGCCATGTTCGATCATTATCAAGTGAAATATATTTTCAGCACAGCTGAAAGCGCTCAGAAAGTTTCAGGGAATAGACCTCAGTCACAGATGATACTGGATGTCAGAGCTCATCTCGAGGTCCTGTGCCTGCTTCACTGCTGCAATGTACGTTTCTCAATTATCTATAGATAGCAGAGCCAAACTAAGCGCTGCAAGTTGGGATTTTAATTTACATTGTCACCCTTTTCAAGTTTTGTCTCTCCGAGATCTGCTTGCAAGGTTAAATAGGCAATAAAAAAGTTACGAGATTTGCACCAAGTTGCATACCGTTTTGCAGAGCTCTGGCAAAGCGCACGTCATGCCTTCACCCACGAGAGAAAATCGGAGATACTTAAGTTGACTGCATTTTTTTCGGTTTAATGTTTGGGGGCGAATGCCTTCAGAAATTGAGTGCGCAACCTCTTCGGGGTTTAACCTGGATTGAATCAGGGTAAACGATGACCGAAACCGAGAGGGAAAAGCTATCTAAAGAGCATTTAGGGACGTTGAGTACACAGTCGAGGACCAGGAGAAAGCGAGAATGCAATATGGTGAGCACAAGGATTAGCATGCTGGAACACGAAAAAGATGTCAGTGATCCCACGTGTGCCTGTTTGAGTGCTTGTGGAGTCCTGTAGTCTTTAGATTTGCAGGATTTGGCAGATTTAGGGTGATACACCGTGAAACCAGCAAAAGATGAAAAATTATCTACTGTACGATTGTCGAACCGCTCAAAACTGAACACAAGTTATCAGCCCAAGCCAAGAGAAGCATTCGGACCACACTCTTTCAAACAAGATGATACTATGGCAAACTTCAATTGATGTGCATTGTAATGGGGTAAGTCGCGTGTGAAAGTTGACGTGTATGATAACTGTGCTAGTATGGTGAACACGTTGACCTTTACATGCACAAGCTGCAGTACTTCTAGAACAGTGTCGGGGCTAACTCTAGCTCGGATATGCACCCACGCCCGGGTACACTGTTAAAGCTAATAACACGCCAAACCCATACACGAACGATTTTTTTGTTGATTATGATGTGCCGCATAGGCACTGGCCAGTGATATCTTCATTCGACCTGTCACATGCTCGCAGCATTCCGTATCTATCTATCTATCTATGGGGTGAAATATCGCAATGGATTTCGGATGTAGAATGAGAGAAGCGCATAGCTTTATGATTCTGGGTAGGGTCAACGATGGCCCATACCAATTTTGAGGTGTATCTGATGATGCATAGTTGATAATCTCAATACAGTATGTCTGATTTGCAGGCGTCCTGACTCTCAACCAAGCATTTGCTTCACACCTGTGTGACAAGGTTGTATCAGTGTTGCATGTGGCCAAGCGACAGGTAAGGATTGTCTTTTGCTGACAAGCAACAGCATTTAGAGGTTCCAGTCCAATTGGGTCCTTCGTAGCTCGGGGCACCACCAACTTGATGACAAAGCCATACGCTGAACGTAATTTGGTTTCAACTATGCCGAATAAGTCGCACAAAGTGGGCACATAGTGGGCTCCACTGTTGCATAGACTTGAATGTGTATATCTAGATGTAAGCAAGAACATTGCTTAGCTCTTCAATAGAGTGCTGAAGCTTCTGAATTTCTGGTAAATATAGTATCATCAGGTAGCACCTTACCATCTTCAACAGGTTGGCCAGATGTTAATATATACAGCATTGAGCACATAGGCTTGTATGAAATAGAGAAGGCTACTTGGAATCTCCCGCTGACGAAGGTTTTCAGTAGGCTGTTCAGGCATAAGAGACACTATTGTTCAATCCCTAGTGCTTGTAAGACGAGATGTCGTGCTACAGAATTATTCTGGAGTAAAAGGGCCAATTCGTAAGAAGGTTTCTGAGGTCAGTAGTGAAGCTTATGCAAGGTTTCTCAAAGGTGATTCACAGGCCATTCCTCACTGGATGCAAATTCGTGATGGAGATTCTGAAAAGCAGCGTGAGAAGAAAACACGTGCACTTAAGGCTTTCAAGAAAAAAATGAGGTGCGCTCGGCTGTTGTTGTGACATTGTGATCCCGCAACTTTGGAACAGTGTCTAGAAGTATCTTGATATCATGTAGTTAGTAATAAGCCCATGAAATGTTACAATTGCACATTCCCAATAGTTACATCAGGGAACGGGTTTAAATCTCATTCGGGCTGTACTTTGGTTCTCAAAAGCTTTCCTCGTGTTAGAGTGAATGGTGTTCTGTACACCTCTACTCATTATATGCTGGTGCTCTTGCAGATTTGAGTTGAAAGACATGCAGTCTACTAAGCAAGCCAATGACTGGAAATCGTTCTTGTCTGGCAAAGGAACCAAGAAGAAAGCAGGATTCATGACGGGCTCGAAGAAGGAATCAATGTTTGCTGTACCACAAAATCCTAATTCCAAAGTAGGGGTGATAGGGAGTGGTAGGGGCATGACGAATGCCCCTAGTAAGAGAACAAGACTGGACTTTTAGTACAAGTGATGCTATTACACATTTGTTATATTCGTAGCTCGAGAATTTAAGACTTGAGAATTTGCCGAAGAGTCAACATCAGCCAGCAACGTGTATTACAGTCACAAAGATTCCCAGCAAGTGAAACGTTCAGCAACAACGCAGGTCTAGTGATGTGACCCTCCCTTGAAGCCTGCACAAGGTTCCGAAGTTGAGTGTTTGTTTCGTGTGCCTACCATCTTGGAAACCCAGAAAGAAAATCCCTACATCAAGTCAGTGCTAAAGGAAGTCGTACCCTCAGGAATGCCAGTCCAGCCAGGTGCCTGGACAGTTTTCAACACAAAGTATTCTCCACCTTCAATGATCTGTTTAGGTGGCTCATTTGCTTTGATGAGGTCCCAGATAACTAAGCAGTCATCTTCGGGATCAGGAACGCCCACAACTCGTTCCTCAAAGGCTGATTCAACCACCACAGGATCCTCAGGGGTTCCCGCGAAGCCTTTAGTTATCCTGCAAGCACATAATCTTTACTCTCTATCAGCCTTATTTGGTGGAGCACATGTGTTGAATAGCGTACCAGTCTTCGTGGAAAATATCGACACCCTTGGAAAGACCTTCAAGTTCAGCCCTGCAATAGGAAGCAACTATTTTTTGAAGAGTCACATAACTAGGACTTGCGCACAGGATTGGAAAAGTGCTAAAAGCTTATCAAAGCACATCTCACATTAAGGGTGGCATAAGACGATGGAGTGCCTCGACAGACTTTGCTTTCCGAGACACATGCTTCCGTTACCTTATCCTAAGTGTAGCTCAGAGACCATGAAATTGAATTAATATGTTGCAGCGAAGCCTAAGTTTGATAGATATGACTCGGATATGTACGAGCCTATTACAAAACTGGGTCCTGGCCTTCAAGTCTCGAAACATTGCGATTATACCAACTATCAGGTAGAAGCAGCACGAAACAGCGGCAAAAGAACATACTTTTCCAATCCTGTCGCATGATCATACTCATCCTTAGGCTGTGGCTCTTGGGGGGTTGGATTCTGAGGAGTGCTTGTTGACGCCCATGCTCTCGCCATGGTTGCCTGCATGAAATGTATTCATATTCACGTAACTTTTTTTAAAACTTGCGATTCCAAACCTTGAGTCCACTGTAGCACGGTCGTGGAAAGTTTTCGATGGTATATACATCTGACCATGGACAAAGCTACCATCAGGTACACGACAACTAAATTATGCCCATAATTTATTCGCAGAAGACATGAATGTTTTTCTGGTATTGGGAGCTTCATACCTGCCCCAGATAGCTGTTCTTGAAGACCTCCTGAAGTCCTTTGCAGGCGTGTTGCATAATGTTTGCACCCCGCATGCTGACCCAAAAACAGGCTTTGCGAATGCAACAGATGCAGGAGTCTCGCCTGTGCAGGAGCCGACTAGTTCAAGACGGTGCAAGACGAGTGAATGCGGACAAGTATAGGACGGCGCAGCGGTTACTGTGTCAGGGCAGATTAATTGGCAAATGCCTTGTCGAGTGATAAAATATTCGATATCAGCACTCTGCCGAACGTCGATCTGCACTTTGTTGGGGAATACTACCAGCCCGCTTGGTATGCATATCGAGTTTCACCACAGCCATTGTGGACCCACTACGACAAACTACCACTGAAGCAACCTTGTCACTTCGTAACGACCACTGATCGACCGCTGCAATGTATTCACCTGCAGATTTTGGAACTGATGTTGTATGTGATGACCGGTTCATATGACTTACAGAAGTGGTCTCATATCTTATTAAGGTGTTAGTTTACCGCGTTCGAAGAATATTAAATTCCGGTGGTCTACCTCCATATAGAGCGTCCAGCATTTAGTATTGGTTTCATTCGTTGTTAAATATTGTTTCTCCAGGTCTGTTCAGTAGATTCTGCGCTTGATGCCCGCACTGATTGAGTCTGAGCACCCTCGCTGCGCGCATCTGATTCGGCAGTACCTGAACTGCAGCGCTTCTGCAAACATCATTTCGAAGATCTTCCAAGGTACATGCACAACTGAGAAATATCGACTGGATGCCTGCTTTCGCGATGAAAAGGCTATAAGGACACGTCATAATTTGGAAAAATCCAAGGTGCTGCACCCTTGTGTTCACATCCGCTATTTGCTGAGGCTAACGCCAAGCCTTTCGATTGTCATCTTCAGGCACTCAGAGACGGGTTGCAGCATATCAGGCGAGAAAGAAGAAGACGAAGAGCAGCAAATACCAATTCCCAGGATCTTGCTTCTGAAGCCCCGGAAAGCTGACGAGTTATGAATCTCGTTCTTTGTGTCACTGGTAGCGTTGCTGCTATAAAACTCCAAGAATTGTTACAACAACTCACAAGCAAAGGAATAAACGTTCGCGTTGCTGTCACCAAACACGGATCAATTTTTTGCAATCTTCAGCTGCATAATACTGAAGGTATAAGTTTACTTATGGATGATGATGACTATTTGGTGTGTTCTTGTTGTGCTGTGGAACATATCCTGCTCCGGTTTGCTTGACCTGTTCTGGTAGATCAGCAGAATCTTTGTGGTGGTACCGTCTGAAATCCAAGCTATTGCCTACAGGTTGTCTGTTTGTAGGACTTTTGTCAACTCCTGTCGGATCAAGACGAGACCGGTCTACCGAGTAAAACAAATGGGAACCGCCGTCGTGACATCTCACCCAAGCATATTGAGCTGGCAACCTGGGGGGACGTGTTACTTTTCGCTCCTCTATCAGCCAACACGCTTTCAAAACTTGCGCTGGGAATGAGTGATAATCTAGTCACTAGAGTTTTCAGGTCCTGGGATACATCGAAGCCAGTGTTTGTAGCTCCAGCAATGAATACAAAGATGTGGAGCCACCCTGTGACGGAAACCCATATTCAAAGCTTGCAGAGGCTAGGTTGTAGTGTGATTAGCCCAGTATCTAAAACCCTCGCCTGCGGTGATGTAGGCATTGGAGCTATGGCATCTGTGACACAAATCTTGGAAACTGTTCTTCTGTACTGCAGTTCTCAGAAAGTTTAAAGCTCTGTTTTCATAAACCACAGGGTGCAATCATGCTGTTTCATCTCTCGACCACCGTGTAAGGAGCAGATGCTGGGCCAAATTTCGATGATTGGCCAATGAATGAGCACAGGTGTTTTGTCTAGATTTTGCTCTTCGTGCATATTAATCATTGTTCTATTCACAACTTAGAATCATTTGTGTCATACCGGAGCCACAGTGATACCCACTAGCTCGTACAACTAGGTTTGTCCTTATGTCAGAACAAGAATTCATGAATAGACAACTATGTTCACGTATTATCAAAGCAGGGATGCTCTGTTCGTCTTTTGCAGTTCCTTGTAGCCAGTTGCGTACAAATCGCGGTTTTCCCGCGAATATCGCAGCCTGCTCGCAAAAAATGGAAGGTAGAAATGTTCCTGTAGGAGAGCTTGATACTTGCGACATTTGATTTGCACAGTAGCCACGCGAACCTACTCCCGTAAAACGTAACCCACGACATTAAAGCAAGTGTACGGCTATCATGTGCCACAACAGGTATTTTCTTTCTTTCTCAGGCATCAAGGTTCACCCATGAGACTCTATAGTTGATATACGTGAGTATCACCACAACGGATACTGTATTTGGTAACATCCTTAGAGTGCTTCTCATTCAAGAAACGTGTTGAAGTATAGACATACTGAATAACTGACAGCGTCTACTCGGATATAATGCAATTACAAACTCCGATGATTATTGTGAGAGTGCCGCAGACAAAAAGTAATAACACTCTGCCAAAGCTGCTGTACATGTTACAAACTTCTTCATATACCGCAGCATGCACAGATGGTTTCTGCTTGGAAAATTGTTCACAGTCTGCAACCAATCGCAAGGAGCATAATTTTTGGGTTATCTAAGTTTGTAGCCAGGCTTTGGACATGAGAATTGAGAAACATCACAGTAATCAATTGTGCGCCGCAAGATAAGAATCTTGAAGAATAGTGTGCTTACCAGCTCAGTGCCAAACATTTCCCTGTGTGCACTACTACTTCAAGTCAACTTTTCGTCAAATTGTGTGTAATTGAGTCATGCAGGCATCTAGCAGACAGCAAAGCTGTTTTGCAAATATAATTCTAATGTCATTTCCAGCCGGTGCTCCTCTTCTTGATATTTCTCATAAAATATGACCAGCTCTGGTACAATCGTGTCACTTTCAGCGTTTTCTAACTGCAGGATGCAAGCACTCTATGCAGACCATGCCATGACTTTGGTAAAATCCCTGTGAGTACCCCTCATTTTGTGGGCTGACTTACTGGCAAATGATTTACCTACTTCATCAAGGGCATACAGCAATATGAGCTTAGTAATATGGCATAGTTACTGTGAAGGAGGACACAGGTTCTGTCAAACACAAAATCACAATGCCAGCGTGCTTCATTATCCCTACTGTTCTCATAAATGTGAAGAACTTTCTGCCAAATATGGAGAAGTGCCAGCTTTAAACGCTTGTTCCCGCTCCCTGGACAATTGCGCAGGTAAATGCATGTGTAAATTATTCCAGGTATTTGAAGCAAAGCGTTGGTACGCCTTCTCCGATCAAGCAAAATAGAGCAGTCAATATGGTTTTCCTGAAGTCAAAATGTACGTGAAAAGTCATTAACACATTATCCAATTCAAGAGGCACTGCCTGTGGCTCCATCTAAAAGTTCTGCGTACCAGTATAGTGTACCAGATTGAGGAATGTCAAAGACTGAAAAGATGTGCCTTTCAATATGTATCAGCTCTTAAAGTCACGAGACATTCGTGTAGTAGTATTTTCTACTACGTCATGAGTGGAACAGCTTCCATGTGGATGTTACAGTGTAGTTTACAGCGTAATTTCCCTTGTGCATGGCTGTGAGGGGAAACAGAAACGCTACGTGACTTGACACCAACTTTAACTTTAAACGCCAAACCGTTTTGGATTTAACTTACTGAAGATCTCACGTATATTTAGTGTACTCTAGAATGATCTTGCACGCACTCTCAAAACTCTCAACCCCCACACCCAAGAGTGCGTGCGAGATCACTCAACAGTACACTATATAACCGACAAACGTGAGATCTTCAGACAATCAAGTCCGAAAGGGTTTTGCGCTCTTCCAATACAACTCCTTTTGGAATGCACGGCATAAAACTGACAATTGAGTTCATGTGTACCCAACATGTGTGAAATTTGAATAGGTGTGATATGTTTGCTATTGTGCGGGGCAACTGATTGAGTATTCACTCAGGATCGACAGTTTCCGAAATATATAATGATATGCAATGACGAGAAAGGTGGAAACAAGATCAGCTCCAACAATCAACGTACATTACATATCGCTGTTCTCCACCAGAGCAACGCAAAATCAGACATACCTAGGAAGTCAACTCACGCAACTGCACGCGCAAAACATTGCTTAAGTACAAAGTACACAAGTACCATCTACTGCTGGGCAAGGTACAGCCTGTCTCAATCAACATTCAATTATCTGACTTCAAAATCTCATTCACGCGGAACTGTCGCTGAAGCACTTCAGTGCGAGAGGACAAATCACTCGGCAAAGCCTCGCCTTTGAACGGGACATTCGAAGTAAAGTGTTGAATCATGTCAAGGCTCTGCCTTCCTTTGTCCATCGGTACCTGCGTGCAGTGCAACCTGAGCAAACACAGTCACCATAAAAACTCCAGCTTCAATATAGTGTAGAGTTTCCTGCTCAAATTCACAGCAGGTACCAGGGCTAAAGAGAATCAATACAGGACACACACCATATGTCCAGCCCCGAACACTCTAACAAAGGTAAGTTCGCGAGACTGAGTGACTTCCCCTGCCCCAGATCCACCAACCTTCCATTCTATTGACTTCGCACTTGACCAATCAGCTGCACCGCTCCAGTCCAGCAAGTCCACCTGAACAAGAGAAATCACAGCACTCTTGCAGTCATTTCCACCACAGGTGCATCACCTGCGAGCAGTTACAGCCTGAGAGAACGGAAGAATGAGCAGGGAGCATACCCAGCGCCGGTTGCCAAGCCAATTGCAAATGAGATCCTGATCACCGGCATAAATCATGACACGGATGCCATCTTCCAGCATTGGTGGCAGTAGGGGGGCATACTGCAGGCAATTACTCAGTTGCAGTTGTTAAGGCTGCATGCATGCCACTGAGACACATGAAAAGAAGCGCACATTCAGCATCCAGTCTGACTGAAAGTCGCTGTATACAACAGGATCACACTCGGTCCAAGACCTCCCAGTCACCCCCAGTGCTTCCTGAACAGTGACCTGAGCCAAGTATTGGTCCATTTTCGAAAGTCGTAGCAAAGCGGTCCGTTGCAAGGCAGCCGAATGTCATACACATTCACATCACCAATTGCCCTGAGCAGACTACCAAACACTCCCCCCTGCACCCATTTATTGTGAGGGCTGGATATGTAAACCAGCTCCACAATCCATCTTCCACCGGGCCTAAATGTTGAACAGAATCACACTGAACAGATTGCCAAAGATGCTTCACATGCTGCTTTCCAAGTTGGCCAGGTGTTGCAGGCCTTCACGGAGAGCTGGCAGATGGGTACAATGGCATTGATGCCGTAATGGACTCTCTTGCCAATCAGCCCATTTTCAGCTGCATAGTCTGCATAGGCCCCATACTGGACCTCAGGATTGGTGAGCCCATTACCTGAAACAGTGAAGCAGCTGTTGAGGTCATGTGAAAACTGAAAGTTGCAGGTGTACTGGGGACGGTTGGACACCTCCTTTTACATTTCCCATGAATGCTACTGACTCAGTTATGTTGTTTGATACTTGGGGATTATTCTAATTCTATTCCGAGGCCAAACCTCCCAAAAAGCTGTAGCCACAGCAGCAGTGCATCCATTGACAAGCTAGTAGGAAGGGGTGCTATGGGGCGCAATGCTCTGTGACTGATTCCGGCATATCAAGCGCAGCGGTTGGGTTGAGGATACGTGCACTACCTATCGCGGCCGATCGTTTCTACAAGTGAAAACAATGAACATATTTAGCTCGATAAAAGATATCGCTTGACGTTTCCTGGATGGAGACAAGGTTGAGGTCACGTGTTCTGAAATGAGAGTGATGTTCAGATCCGTAAGCAGGGAAGAAGACACACAGCAGAAAGAGAGGGGAGCGTGCCTATCGCTAACCCTTTGAACTTCAAAGAGATTCCGAACGGCTTTTTGGAGTACTCCCAGAGCTTGTGCGCTACAACTGGTACGTAGTGACCCGCGTATGACTCTCCTGTTACGTATATGTCGTTCCCAGCAACCTCGGGATGCTTGTCCAAAAATTCAAGCATGAAGTCCAGCATATCAGCAGCAACCACTGCAAGGAATCGATATTAGAGTTTTGATATTGACCATGCAATGGGAAATATGCACCGTAGCATCGTTCACGAAGACACTTGTTGACGAGGACATCTGCTCAATCGCGATTACGGTATGGCACCAATACAGCGTGGAATATCGACGCAGAATGGAAAAGGATTCATTAGATATTGGTGGCCGAGTTGACACTTTGTTTAGCATCATAGGATGGCGTGCGAACCTGTCTCATTGTACACCTTGTCTTCTGGACTATCTGAGTACGAGAACCCAGTGCCAATGGGCTGGTCGACATATATCACGTTGTGAGATACATCCCATCCGTAGGGATTATCCCTCAGAGTCAAATCATCGTTGATCTTGAAAGGTCCGTTTTCTGCGCAATGTAACAACAGTTGGACTGGTACAGTGGCATCAGATTTTGGTCGACAAGAAGTAGTAAGATAGCTCAACGCGTTCAATCCAACCAATAAAATTGACAAGTAGTTCGAAAAAGATACAGCGAAACATCGTCGTTACTTGATGGTGGCTTACGATAATCGCGTAAGTTGAGAAACCTACCATAAAACACTGCCAACTCAGAGCTGCACCCAGGTCCTCCTGCAACACATATCAAAAGAATTTTAAAACTCAAGTCTTATGTGTAGCGTAGTCCCAATCAGTATACTCAGGTTGTCAAGTAGATGCACGCCTGTCATCCACAAAACCAACGGGTCGTTCTTCGGATCATTTCGGCTTTCAAAATAAAAATAAAACATCTCAGCAGCCTGTACATTGCAATTCCTCGTGAAATTGTACCATAAGATAGCTGACGCTTTCAATGTACTGTCATGTATGATTGTACAAGACGGTGGGACTGTGCCTCTGTGCGATTTAACTCGAAAAATCCAGCAGTTCTCTTTGGTCCATGCCTTCCTGATGGGTCGATGGGAATGGAATTTGTGAGGAGGAGCTTCTCCGCATCTAATGCCTGCTCCCTTAATCGTGACTGGCCTGTTGCAGCTACTTGACGAAACTCTGAACAAGCAAGACTCAATGCAAGTGTCAGACATACCGCCCAACAAAACTTAACGTCAAACATGGCGAAGATGTTAAAAATATTTTGACAGTGCTAAGAAGAAGGAAGACTATATGATGGTGAATAATGATTGAGGCGGATTGCACCCGTCTTTGAGAGCTACGGCACAAAAAGTGAGCTCGACAATCTATACGCTACATCAGTAGTTTATATTCCCGTTTTCGTGATTTACCTTTTCCGGGATGTCTCCATTGAAATGCGAGAGATGCCTGTACGGTCTCAATACAAACGTTTCATGCATGGTAAACTTGACCGGGAAGAAGATACGTCACTCATGAGGCTTCCATGTTTATTTTCTTCACTCATGACTTGTACATCTCTCAAATCTCTTACTGTATGCTGGGGCACTCATTCTAGATGGAAGTGGCACGGTATCCTTGTCAGGCACCCTGAAGGTACGTGGCATCAGAAGATTCAGAATCCCCGCTCCTCATGGTGCACCGTTCTTCCCAAATTTGAGCATGTCACCATGATGAAAATCTGCATGAAGTTGCTGAAATATCTTATGAAATAAATTATAGCGCGGCACACAACGTACATCACTTGCGTGCGATTGTTGACTCAACAGGTCCTTGAACTAACGGGAATGCTTGAACTCACCCACTGGGCTTGATGATTTAAAACTCAACTTAGCAACTCAGTTTTACGACGGGAATTTTACAATTGAGCATGAGAAGCTTCTAACCGTCCAAGGTGGGAAACGTGCTCCCATACTGAGATGGAATACTGGATTCAGGAACTCCTTGTCCATCGCCCTAAATAATGGAAACCATGCTGCGACTTTCAATTGTAGCTCTTGTATTACATTGTGTACATGGCATAGTTGCGTAATATCGTGAGCGTTGCGCATGAGCGCAAGCAGGATACCTGGTCATTGAGGCCAGGCATTGCAGCGGGTCCTTGTGCACAACACATCTCAGTCTCCGATGAGTGAGCTTTTAAAATTACAAATTTTCAGCATCTTTACTTGGCTTTCATATTTCAACCTAGGGACTGAAATCTGTGGCCGAGCCTTCTTTCGGAACTTCCGGTGCAGCCTAAGTGGATCGGTAAATACACTACAAAAAGTTGCTCTAATTCACCCACATGCTGAGCATTATCATATCTATGAAGTAGGTAAGGTTGTCAGGAGAACTCTGAACAGCGAAAAGGTTGCCTGAGTCATCTGAATCAGGTATTTCCTGGAGACGTTCTTCCTGTACCTATCACTGTGAAGTTGACTCAATAAAATCTTAATATCTACGCTCGCTAGCAATACGATCGAAGAATCTGTGGGTAGACAACCAGTACGTCGGACGAAGTCGGTCAATTTATTTGTCCAAATCAGTGACAGTAGTCAGTTTCGTCCATGATGCAGCCTATGATTTCAGGTCCTTCACAGCTAAGCCATCTACCATTCTCGGTACGATGGATAGACTTGGAACGGGGTGAAATGTTAGCGGCTTTCCGCGCGCGCAACTGTAAAGAGTTCGATGCACCCCAGCTCAGTGCACCGCAACTCACACAATTGGCAGGAAGATTATCTCAGCGCAGAGATGATTTTAAAACTCAGCTTTATCTACGCGTATTAACTCGCACATAGAGTGAGCACAGGTGTACAGGATGAAGCAGGAAGCTCACGGCACTACCCACGCCTCACTCTTACAAGCCCAATCCGCACTGTACAAGATGATCATTGTCCCGCATCAGCAACTCCCAATCTCTGCCTTTCGAGGCAGAACACTCAGTACCATCAACAAGTCCAAATTGACCCCCGCAAGGTCCAGATCGACATCACCATGCGGAAGTACTAAACAGGTCCTGCAGCATGTTCTGGCAGCAAATCTGAGTGATACCTGCCTCCCAAGACAGCTCTCGAATGGATTTTACGCTTTTCCAACGATACGGTGTGCACAAGAGCGCCCACACCTAAGGAAGATTAGTCGCTCTCGACCCGTATTCAGACGCTTCACAGACCCTGTTGCCATTTAAGTAGACGGTGATCTTGCGTCATTACACCTAATCAGTGAAGTTAGATCTGTATGTGACACTGCGAGATCAGCAGCAAGCTCGGGTACCCATACTTCCCACCATGTCGTCCTTAAAGCTGTCTGGTGCACAGGTCACACATCATTCAAGTTTGGAATACGCTCTAGAACCACCGGTGTGCCTATTTTACCGAAGCGTACAGCTGCAGGGAGCATGCCATAAGGATCAGGGCCAAGGTTACAGGTCCTTTGAATTCACCGTGTGCACAAAAAGAACAATCAATGTATGAATGGCGTGAACCAAGGCTTTGAGTTCATCCCTTTTAACTACCAATGCAAGAAAAAACAACTTTCGTTTTAATTTCTACTGATTAATCACAAGAGGGAACTGGTGAGGCCTTACAACAACGTACCCACAAGCAGCAGGAGCTCTTCGCACAGATGACGCAGATTTACCAATCCTGATCACCCGTGATTTCCTGCCAAGCATTACATTATAGTCGAGACCAATAATGCCAGAGACAAGTGGCATGTCGCTCTTTGTAGTTTTGTACAAGCGTGCCTGTCTTTAACCAGTAGGGCCCTCCCCTGATCCGATGTCTACGAGGTTAGAAAGCAGATTCCTGAACCATTTTGACCATTGCTGACCAAGCAATTGGGCACATGTAAGTGAAGCAGATGCGATTCGAGCATGCTCCGTTATCTCATCGACGCTTTTTTGAAACCCATGCACACTGCTCTTTGCCCCAAACCCACACACTTGAACAAGATGGAACTTGCGCTCCCTGGAAGCCAAGGCTGATTTTTAGTGTTCCTACTGGCGCTTTCGGCAAGTTCTCTGATAAACTGATCAGCAGATAAGACCGGACTGCCCGGTCCAGTAAGCACCATTTCACAGCGAAAGCAGCCGCACTTCCCAGTGCCAAAAGTTTCAGAAAGATATGCCCAAAGATAAGAAGAGCAGCGAAGGAAAAGCAGACCATGATTCTGCGCACGAATAGTAAGCTAGCACTGTCGCGGGTGATTGACACTTGGTCAGATGTTTGTGCTCACCTTCAGTATTACTATTGTCATACTCAGGTAGCTGGAATTCATACTCTCACAGTTAGTATCCAAGTATCTTTTTGCACCTTAGCGCTGGCATCAAAGAATAATTTTCCACTGCTTTCATGATTGCTCACCCTGTTGCAGTCGCCTTATGGACATAGATACTTCTAGGCTTATTCATTAACAGATTCCCCATTCTATTTCCAAACCTCTATACAACGAGCGACGAGATATGGGCCCTATGTGATTAATAGAGATTTCGTGTGGGAGTAGCGAAAGAACGAACAAGCTCCTTGCTAAAATCTGTGGCTGGTCCTATGGCCTAAAGATCCGAAAAACTACTGGACGAAAAGCTTGTCCCCCCCAATCAACGACAAACTAATCTCCTTGTACAAGAAGTGCAAAAACTCTGCCAAGTCACAAATCAACTCCTCTGCCCATTTTCCTAATCTACCGTACATTTCAACACTCAATGCCACAAAAGAATACCGGTCTGTACCTCCCCACACATGATGCCTACACTGCGACTCATCATGCCTCTCTGCAGCTGAACCCTGCCCTGCTGCGCTGGGCTCTCCTGAGCTCCTGCTGGATGAACCGATACATCCATGTTCTTGATGCCATCACCAGGACATCCCCTCTCTTGTCGGACATTTCTTCACCTTCTGACCGCACCTGACTCTGGATGGGGTTGTGGCGCGAGGTACGGGAACTATTTAGCTTGCGACAAGACATGGCATGGTGGGGGTCAGACCCGCTGTAGCCACACGAGCACGTTGCTTCACATCTAGGAGAAGCACCTGGTGTGACACCGAGCATGAACCGGAGTGCACTCTGGAAGGTGGTGTCATCGATCTTCCAGCTGT
>JAULKQ010024860.1:0-32933 GCA_032356285.1 Smithsoniella earleae | reverse complement strand
GGGTTCCAGCAAGGAGCTTCGTTTCCGTCGTGTGATTAACCTTGCTTCAAGTTTCGGTTGAGTCAACTGCATGCTCGATGGTTTGATGCCTGAATTCGCTCTAATCGCATCTGTAATTAAACGGTAGTGTGCTGGTATTGCATTCCTGCTCACTTACAGACTTGTGCATCTTCGCCTGACTAGAAGCAGGCACCAAGATGTTTGCTTTACATCCCTAGCGATCGAATATGACACCGCGTAAGATTCTCTTTCTCGCGTAACTAAATCATTCCCGTCGCGCAGCCGGACGACATCAATATCTGTCTGAGTGGCTGATCTTGACGTAAGTGTTTTAAGTCGTAACTGATCTTTACGACCACTTCGATCCCTGTCAGGTATCCGCTACTTCGGAAGGCCTAGTTTTCTGATACGATGCTGAGCACAAACGAAGAGCTACAGGCACGTTAATGGTGATGAACGCTGACTCATCACGATCCCACTCGATCTTCACCATTTACGTGGAGTGCAAGCAACTGGGCGCTTCTGGGAAGCCAAGCATCCATGTGGATGTGGGGAAACTGAACCTAGTGGACTTGGCTGGGTCTGAGAGTCAGAGCAAAACACAGGCAACAGGAAGTTGCAAGGTGGAGTGGATTAAGATTACGTTGTCCCTCACAGATGTGAGCAATCTGACAGAAGCGCTGGTTGCATCTGGGGCACGGCATGTCCCATACAGACACTCAAAGCTCACAAGGCTGTTATTGGACTCACTTGGAGGGAGCACAAAAACACAAGAACAGTAAAGGTAGGTTATTACACAGTAAAAAACTCCAATCATGGCTGTGATAAGACTAAGAACTGCAACATCTTTTGCTGTAGGTTGCAAACACCGGGCCAGCAGATTTGAATTACGATGAAACAATGTCTATAAAGAACAAGCCAGTTATGCATGAGGACCCCAAGGATACAGTGCTACAGGACATGCAAAAGGAGATGGAACACTTGCGAGCGCTCCCTGCAGATGACGGACCAACAGCCACTGTGCGAGGACTTGCATGAGCTTTGTTACTGCTTTGTACACTCACTGTTATCCAAATTGTTTCCTCAACAGTACAGGGTACAGATGCTGGAGATGGGGAGGGTAATAAGACCATTAGAAATCAGATGAAGGCTGAAGTCATGGTCAAAATGCAACACGACCTTATGATGCCAGCACAAGTCCATGCACCAACCATGGCAAGCAATAGAATCTCTGCTCTGAGCCCGATCGTCCAGCTCATGACAGTCATTTCGGGCGCACTTTCTCCGTTGATGACAAGGAGACAGTGTTTCTAGAGCCAAGGCAGACCTGGCTACAGTCGACGCAGGTTCATTCGGCCACTTCGAGCTTAAAGGAGCGAAGGCTGTAAGAGCAGTTCCTGACGGAGCATCACAGTTAACCCCGATTAGTTCCCAACCGATGTGATCATCCAGCGAACAAATGTATACATTTAGATCAGCCTTTGCTGGACCCACATCTGGATCCACATGCAGTTATAAGCAGGAATTTCGACGAAGCACGCGAACAGCTTCTGCACTTCCAGTCAAAGAAAAAGTCTGCCACGCGTTCCATCCTGTATTAAAACTCACCTTATGCCTTGATTCGTCGGATTACAGTGTCCCCACTATCTCTAACTCCTGCTGAGAGTTCGTTAAACAGTTGTGGAAACCCGAATGTTGTACATCTTTCATGTTCCAGCTTTGACGCGATTCGGTTGTGTCGACGGTAGAATTGCTGTTTTAGCGCCTGATGAGGCTTGAATTGCCTCTTGAACTTCAAGGACGCGAAAGCGCCTTCGCGGCCGATTGAGACTCGTCCACGAATCCCCAAAACGACTGTCGTCTTCAATAGCACTCCGTACGCAAGCTTATCACCGTCTGCAATAATATCGTGGTATGATATAACAAGCGGCAATGATCGCGTGAAAATTTGGCGAACCCCGTGAGCTCCCAGCGACAATAGCTTCTGATGGCACGCCCACGCCCACTTCTCTTGCTGTGGCCGCGCGTGTGCTTTCCCGAACCCTTTCAGATACACTAAACCCTTTTCAATCTATCCGACATCTAACGCACTGTACCCGGCTCTCTTTGCATGCACGGTACAATAACTCATTCCTGAGCCTCTTCCGTAGAGAAGTGGTTAATGCTAGCATTGACACTCCCCCCCCAAACTACAAGGACTGGATTCGCCAAATGTGAGTTGAACGGTATATATTTGGTTGCTGGTGTACAGTATAGTACATCCGCTGTACAGCTACACTAGCGCTCAGAGTTACTGGTAGAACAGTACACAGGCATCGATCAACATTCTGTGCACATGATGTTGTACATATAATTTAATACGACCGATCGCAGGCTTTCATGTGAGAGACATCCGTTGTTCCAGTTGTCGCAGGCTTCCATACGTGTGCAGAGCTGTCCAGCCTGGCCTAAACCCGGTCAAAAGAATTACTTTGGGCCAACAGCCAGTCGTCATCCTTCTTACAATGCCTTATAGACCAGTCGAGTAGGCTTCTCATTTGACACGGAATCGTGCTTTGCATCTATCTGACATCTTTCTATCTGTTACTGAGCAGCTACACAAACAATACCTTTCTCCAACAAGCATGCGCTTTTTCTTGTTGACAACGCCAATCCCAAATGACACCAGTTCTACTGCGTTTCAGAGATACCACGTCAGATCACCGGGACTATGGCAGTGGGTTTATGGACTATGGCATATACTCGTGGACAGTCCCACCATTACAAAAGGACATTTATGAAAAAATAACATACTATTGTTCTTAAAACTATCAGAGTTTCAAATGACAACTGTTGGTATCTCGAGATAGGGCAGAACGGTTTGCTTGTCTGACTCACTGTGTACGGTGACCATACGCGCTGAAATAGCTCGGCCAGTTGTCTTTGGTTAGGTGACCTAAGCTATCCGCTCCGAAACGAAGTGAATTGTCTTCAAACTTTTATATATGTATATATTTCCAATGGATCTGAAAGCAGGCAATTGTATCTAATTTTTACAGATACTCTCCCAGGTCCGCTCTCATGAGTGTGTCGCGCACGTAAAAAATCCCTTTGCTTCTATAACTTTTCATCTACTTACGAAAACCCCGCAGTGTAGTGTTTTTGATTATCCCGGCGCTTGCCACTCTTGCTGGTGATCCTGATTCGGAACATTTCGAGCTTACATCAAGGCCATTGGCGCTTCCCTCCGTTATTCCAGCACTTGGGCAGAGGAAGCATTCGTAAACATACATCACTAGATTCCATTCCCTTAAAGATAATTATTCCGGCGTCAATGTGACACCAACATTGAACACTGCGAGGTATGGCAGAGCAGGACGCCAAAACATGCAGGCTCCTAGCTGGTCCTGCAGCGATTTCTGCCCAGTTAGCGCTTGTTGCTGTGGTCATTGTGTCGCTGTTTTACAAGAGGTCTGTCCCTGACTCAGTTAACTATGACCTACCTCCACAATCCCCAGTACCAATTCCTGTAACTGAGATCACAACCTCGTAAGGTTCATACCTTTTAATGGAACATTCTATTAGTAGAAAGCTGCCTGTAGCCAGCTCGACACCAATCTGAGCTTTTTCGTACTATGTTTGTCATGGAATCAGATTCTTGTCATTCTAAGTTATGTTGTACGAATGCAGACATGTTGAATCTCCTAAGCGGCCATTCATTGTTTGGGGAATGGACGTAAGCAAGCAGATGGTGTCATCTGGGGCAGCCCACATCATGGGTATGATGATTGCCATGATAGCACAAGTTGAGAACGGAAACACCGAAACTAGTGAGTGTTCTTGGTATTTCGTTGTGTACTGTGTGGATACAACAATCGGTCTCGCCTTAGTGTTGGGCTTCCACGCGGCTTGTGTGAAGGCAGCCAAAGTGTACATCGCAACTCAGCAAGGAACCATTTTTGACCCGTCAGATTTAGTTTTGGGATCAAGACCGCAAGCTTTACATGTTTCATGGTGCTCGCTTGATTCAAGGTACAAACGTGTTGCCGAGCATGTAGCAGAGTGCGGAGACTACGGAACACCACCAAGCTTAGTCAGATGGTTAGTACAGGTGCGAATTCCCTCAACTTAAATTATTCTGGTTGTATTGCTTTAAAATTATGCCCCCATTGATGGGACGCACGACGACATAGACAACCTTTGACCTTCAGGATTTTATTCTACCCTGTCCCGTTCAGTTCTTTGTAATTTATTGAAGCTCAATACTCAAGATAGTAATCAGTTTGTTTAATTCAAGCTTCAGGGGCCACCTGAATTTTCGTGTTCGGGTGTACATATTAACTGTGGCTGCAGTTGATTCAATTCACTATATGTGTCGTGACGGCAAGATTTTGCTGCGGTGTGATTGTGGTCATATTCTCATACAAGCTTGAAGGTGTGGCGGTTGTGTTGGATAGAGCCTTTAAGGGCCATCCAGCTGAACTCCTGTTATTTGTGATGGTGGTGTGTCCTGTGTTAATGAACACAGGCCAGGCATTACTTCAAGACCAAGTGCTTAAATGGAGAGCAAGAAGATCAGAACAAATAGCTGAGCGCATTTACCAATCTATTGCATTGTAATATTATCATCTGTTACACAAGCATGTAATGGAACTACAGATCGACGCCAGTAGATAGAACCAGCGAGGAAATGTTTCGTAGTGGCAGAGAAGGCTGTTATACTGGGCATTACAGTGTGAAAAGAAAATATGGATGATATTTCAGGTATTGCCCCTGTGGTTGAAGGAGTGTAGGGCAAGAGAGCACCTAGTATAATCACATGTATCATCCCTGCATTTCTGGGCTTTATTTCTTGCTTTCTTATACTAGTGTTGAGCATGTATCCACACCTAGGGTTGAAAATTGCTTGACGTAGGAGAATAAGGCTCCTATCACCCCATGAAGGTGTTTCACAATCTTCTTTTGACAGTCAAGGTAGATGGTTGATACTATTTTTACACAGTTTGTGGAATGATACATTTTCTGGCACAATGATGTAACATTTTCCACGAGGTACTGAAACACGCTAGTAAAAGTTTTTGCTCTTTCACAAGTCCAGGGGATCATGGCTTAATTTCAAGTACTGCCTTGCTATGAGAGATCATCAATATATCGTGCAATCTCCAACCCTGATCCTCAAGTTGGGCCTGAAACTCATCAAAATTTGTGCGTGCGTACTCAAGTGAAGCTTCCAGTGCTTGAAACTCTCCATCAATACCAGCAGGGAAAGCAAGACGATTTTCTTCAAACCACACTGCTTGAAGAACTGCCTGAAGTTTATTGACAGGGGATTTCTCACAGCTGCGTAGCACACTCATAAGAAACTCTTCATTGGAGTTCAACAGTAACACATAACCCTGTAGATGATACATGGTAATGAGCCTCAGTATCGCAGCCTGTGCGGTACTCTCACTGCAGACCGCTGAAACTTTACTTCTTGACGTATCTATCACTCCATTTTCTTGATTTGGCCCAGGGCCTCGACGGTTTTCGTTTAAACTTCTTGAAAACCGTCCAGGGTCTTGGCAATACTTTCGGGTCAACCTAGATGGAACACGCTCAGCTGCAGCTTCAAGATCCATAAGACCAACATTGGTGATTATACGTGGACGGAGAACCTGCTTTGGCAATGCAAAGTTCTCGACACTGCACAATTGCCGTACGTTTGGCAATGCTTGTCCGTTTACGAAGGCTTTGCACAAAGCAATTGCCCGTGATTGGCTAATCCACGGCAGCTCAAGTGTTGCCAGGGCTTTGTACCTGCTCATTTGATGCGCTTCAGGAAACACGATAAAAACTACCGCGTGCCAGTGAATCTAGTCCTTAGCCCTCCCACTTGAATTCGCAGCTCATGGGTTCGCACCTTAATATGATGTGCGATGCTTGCGCCAACACCCAAACGGATATTACCGCAGCAGCGGGGTTTTGAGCTGCCACTTGTGAAGAGTCAAGTCCCTCTAGCACTGCGACACTAGCCGCAAGTCCAATTAATTGGCCGGCTACCTCCCACACTTCCTCCTTCGCCGCAATATCGCCCACGTTGCTCCCTTTTGCAAAATGGTTCTGAATCACGCGAAAGCTAGGTCTTGATATTCCCTTTCCGGCAGCCTGCAGCTTAATTCGGATTAGCCTAGCAGAATGGCTGAATATCGTTTGAGCACTAAGCCGAAGGCAAAAACGACTTGCTCTACACGACTGGAGATTCAATACCTTAGCAAAGTTACCTGTGCCAGCTAGTAAAACGAAAAGATTGGGGTACAAAACAGTCGCTACTTCTAGAGCTTGGCCGAAGCACTTGACCAAATCTCCCAAGAACCTCCAGTACCTCGGATCCTCATCAAAGAAGCGTGCAAGGCTACCCCCGACAAGTACTCGACCAAATGCACCAATTCCATCTTTTGTTATCCATTTAATGGCTGCTCCAGCTGCTACTGCGCCAGCTGCTGAACTTCCTATTCCCGCAGCTTTTAAGAGTGTTGATGTTGCCAGGGAGTTGGTAATCCACCCAGTAATATGCACAGGTAATGTCCAGAGCTGGTACCTTAGGTAGTCTGGAGTCAGGGTTTCCGGGTACCCTGTTGGTAGGAACAGTTCTGCATCTTCCGACTTGAGTGTGGCAAAATTAAGAGTCCCTTGCTATAACTGCAAGACCATGTCAAATGCAAAAGTAACAAACAATTCGTACGGGATGGATATTCTAGTCCACAATTCAACTGAAGAGTCCTTCCTGTGGCTAATCAAGATTCTGTGGCAGAGAGTACAGCGCACTATGTGAGGACGCAGCAGAGCGGAAGAGAATTGATATTAACACACCTGCCACATAGAGGCGCGCTCTTGTCAGAGGTGTTTCTCTCGTGCCTGACTCGGAATCCTCACCATGGCTCTGTTCCGTAGTATACACGTGCCCATCCACCCGCACCCAAGCTACTTGTCGCTTTCCGTCAAACTCCGTAATTAAAGTTTCTCCTTCATTTTTTGGATCCGCTGCTCGCGTGATGCAAAGCTTGTGACGAACAGAGCTATCACACCGCAACGATGCGCAAGGAGTGCTGAAAGCGCTAGCTCTTATTCCATACGTAGATTCAGTACACGAAGAAACACGTTTAATACGCATAGAGTTACTTGAGCCGTCCGAATTGAAATGCTAGGGGGTTTCTATGCCTTGTTGAAGATCTATGGTGCACGAACCGTGATCGTGCCAACGATGCAGTATTCCGTTCAAGTCTCTAGAAAGAATTAAATTTTTTTGGTTTTCTCGCAGTATTTGTGTCACAACGGTAATCAGGTGTCTGGAAACAGATAGACCAGATGCGAACTGTGACACGTGTTCCTTGGGGCAAATAGGACCAATGGGACACGTGCCTAGTCGGAGAGCTTGTACGCACACTTAGCGTAATCCCAAAAATATGCCACGTTTTTATATCTCTACTTATTATAATCAGATACCAAAAACCGTGAATGCAGAGTAGTGGGATTCAATCCCCCTAAGCCACGTTTCGGCCGCCTACGACCAACCAGCGTTGTAGGAGTAAACTTTTGCGTAACGTCGGAGATAACATAATAGCGTGTCCGAAACAACACCTCTCACTCGCATCCTTAGTACCTAGAGTATTGCACAGCTACAGAAACAAACAGAAGTTGTGCGTTTTCACGGTTTGCGCCGCTTGTACCTCATCGGCTCTCTTGGAACATGGGACGCAAAACAAAATCTAAGACTGGTGCAGCTGCTGTAGAAATCGATCCTGAGGTATGTTATTCCTGTGTTTATGTTTCAATGCAGAGATGGCGTGAGATATCTGGGGCTCATGTCGCGCTTTAATCTTCACCCTCAGCCATGAGATCATCTGGTATCATGTTGACCTCTACCTATGTAATCACGGCCTTAGCACTTGGGGTAGTGGCGCTCCCACTAAATGCGAAGCGGCGCTTGGTTGCCTGTGATAAGGTATCGGACTCTTTAGGTTGAGGAACGAATTCTATCCAAGCAAAAGCTAGGAGACAGTGCTGCTGGCCGAAAGAAGTATGGTGAAGCTCTTGCAGCATACGACGAGGCTTTGAAGGATGTTCCAGAACGACACAGCCTGATTGCCGAGCTTCACGGTAGCAAAGCGGCCGTGTATCTGATGGACGGGAAGTACGTTATCTACTTTGCACTACTCCACGGTAACATGTTTACAGGGTAGAAATTGATACATGAATCTCACACTTGTGCTTCAAGTTTCAAGGTTGTATTCTGCAAATCATTAGTTTTGCTTTCGTGCTGCACCCTGCTCCCGTGCCAGCGCTCGAAGTTCCAGGCACTCACGAGAACATGCACTCGCGCACTCATTACTCCTGGAATGTGCATTGTTTCGGTGGATACATGTGGTGTGAGCTGTTAACAGTTTCGTGTGCCCTGCAAAGCGCTTCGGTGACAACCGCGACCTTCGCTCAGTACCTTGTTATGAAGCTTGGCTAAGCTCAACGTTAACAGTCACAAGCTTGTGCACATGCTTCGCTTACGGCTAGTTTTCATCGGAGGAAGTAGTAGGCAGGAAATGTCGTTAGACAGTGGTTCGACACTTGCTTGGAAAGAAAGGATGCGAATGCTACAGGTACAAGGAGGCAATCAAAGAATGCAATCAAGGACTTGCAGTAGAGAGTAGTAATGCAAAGGTTTTGTATCGTCGTGCGCGAGCACGTTTTGAAGTTGGTTTGTTCAAGGATGCTTTGAACGACGTAAACAAGGTAAACGCAAGTGGAGAAAAGTCGGAGGACAGCGTAGCATTTGAAGCGAAAGTAAGAGCCGCTGTCACGGGGAATAAGCCTCCTGGCTCAGAGTCAGCAGGCACTTCAGTAGGGGCAAAACCGAGCCAGAAGCCTCAATATTCGAAGGAGCAGACAGCGACTATGCTTCGACAAGCGAACAACCAGTTTGTTTGCAAGGTTACTCTTGATGGGGAAACGAAGATATTGCATTTGCCTTACGGTATTTCTTACCATGCTCTGCAGCAGGCAATAAAAGAAAAATGGACCGGGCTTCATAACTTCAAGATTTTCTACCACGACCGTGACTCTGATTGGGTTCTCGTTACATGTGCAAAAGATATTGCGAAAGCGCAGCAAGAGATTTTGGCATACGCGCAGCGTATAGTGTCTCACAGGCAAAGGCAGGGCTTGGATGTTCAGGTGCTGCCTGTTGTCTAGCTACATCCTTGCATTTAGGATATAAATTGAAATCAGCCTCTTGGATCTTTTTTGCATTTACTGGTGGCGAAGAGTCAGCTTCTGCAGCCCAACATGGCGATGGATAATCACCGTGAATGTGCAGCCTCCGACGTGGAAGTGCAAGATCGAAAAGTGCCATCGGGCGGATGTACCTCCTGTACCAAAGGAAGAAATTCCCAAAGGGGAGGAGCGTAGCAAGGTCGTTGTCAAGAGCACCGACATGCATGCAGAAGAGATGGTCGTAGAGCTCGACGACTGGCTTATTGATTTCGCTAATCTGTTCCGAGACCATCTCGGCATCGATCCAGACAAGTGCGCAACCTTGAAATGTGCCACTGTAACTTATCTTGGGCAGCATTGTATTTGTAAGAGTCAAACTTGAGCTTGAAACGATAAACTGGCCCGTCTTTTCGGAATACCGCCAGTTGCTTGCAAAAAAAGGAATCAAATTTGGAACAATCCATTTCTGACATCTATGTTTTGTACAGGCATGTGGACGTCCACACTGAGGGTGCAGACGCTTGTCAGCGTGCACTTGATACCGTGGTAAAGCTTCCTGAAGCCAGAAAACTTTTCGACGAGTCTCTGGACAGATTCAGAGATGTTACTTGCATCGGGTTGTGCAACTGGGCAAATGTTCACCTTTGTCTCGCGAAGAAACTCATGGAACACGCAGCGGAGAACGGACAAAAAGTACTTGATATTCGCGAAGAGTTCGAACAGCATTGCAACGAGGCAATCAGGAGATACAACGAAGCGCTAGGCTACAACGGTACGTTGATATGTTGAGGCTAACAACTTCGAGTTTGATACTCGTCCGACTTCAAGTGGAGGGAAGAGACGTGTTGATCACGCTGTATTCTTCAATATCTTACTCGAGTCTGACTTACTTTGGGTTCTGTTCCCAGCTGACTCTGTTCTCGTGCACACAGAGGCAAATGTAGAAGCAATGCTGGGTATTGGCCAAGTTCACATAGAACAAGCACGTCTCGAAGCCGGAGTGCTTGTACCAGCTCTAGACAACGTAGACAGCGAGATGTACAAAGAACTTAATCAAGAAGAGTTAGAAGATCTTTCTAAGTCTCAAGGAAGAGATGCAAATGCGAAGCTCAAAATTGCTCTCAATTCGGTGCGTAGTTACTACAAAGCTTATCAAGGCGCGTGCTTGATTCACCGCAGCGTAAATCACCCCAAAGTGTCTGCAGGTTACCGTAGAAGATGTCGAGAGATCTAAGCCGATCTGGGATAAAGTATACGAGATGTTCCAGAAAGCAGAGGCCGCTTCTGCTGGAGAGAAGTCAGATGCGACGAAGGAGAGAGAAGCGTCTCGAGCCGAGTATGCTGTGACTCAGCCTTACCCCGACGAGACACACTTGATGAAGAACCAGGTTAAAATCATCTGGGGTAACGCACTGTATGATCAGAGTCAGATATGGGCTGGAGTTGGGCTGTCCGGGTGGGAGGATATGGTGTGGGATGCAAAGGCACGATTTATGGATGCGACATGCAAAGAGAAGGATGTTTTGGAAGCACTTCGTAATCATATCAAGAGCGAGGACCTAGATATCCCTATTGAAGAGAAGCCAGTTGTTACTGGAGGAAATGGTGCACTATTGGATGCTGGGCAAGCTGCAGCAGCTGTGAAGGAGAGTGCTCCGAAGGGACTCCCTTCACTTGGGAAAGGCAAAAAGAAGAAAGGTTCTCCCGCTGGAGGCAAAGTCGCAGCTCAAGCTGTTGAGACGTGAAACGTGTTCACAGCAGACTGTGTAGCATCTCTTGCAAAGTAGTGGACTGGTGGGACATCTGCGTGGAGAGTTGAAATCGTTGGTGTGAGTGTGCTTTGCGGCATGAGAAATTTTACAAGCAGCTGCTCATGATGCCTGTGCGTCTGAGTCTCCGGCAACAATTTTGTTGTGCATGCTGGGTTTTGATAATTGGAAGTCCATAACTTATTTGCTACCACATGGTTTCCAGAAGCGACTCCACGCTGCTCTTAGTGCACGATCTAGTTGACATTGGGAATAATGGGTTTGTGCCAGAGCATCTTTATATGTCCTGTTACGTTGGTGTACAAACTTGGTTCAGATACATTGCTTTGTAACATGGTTGATGTAAAAAATGTGATTCAACAACCATTAAATAATACTACAATCTCAATTATTCAATGCTTTTATTCCTCTGTGCAGCCTAGTGAATTGTGAAGCAACCTACGGTTCCGAACCTCAGCAACAGCTCGCTCAGACACTTGCACAACACTTCCTGTCCCAGTCACCCAGCCAGAATCAATCATCCCACCTCCTGTGGATTGGGGTGTGACATGTGCTACAACAGGAGCTCGAATTCTCGGAATATCTTTATTTGTCTCAGAATTTGATTCAACATTGCTTGGTATGGGCATGGCTGCTTCAGCAAATGCAGCTGTTGGAGTGCCCTGGCCCAGACATTGACCTACTGCTGCAGTGGCAAGTACAGGCTGCGGTCTCGAAGTGCGTGGGCAACTGAAACCTCGTCGTCTCACCACATCTTTGGGTGTTCCGGTCGGGCAGGCCTGCTGCTGAGGTACCAATGGTCCTTGAGGTTTAGCTGCTTGAACTTGGTCGACGGGAACAGAGCCGGGGTAAGGACTATACACCACGGGCTGCATTTCAGGCTGGGGTGTCAGTGGCGTTGGGGGATAATAGGGGTGCACCTGGCCTGGCACTCCGGGCTGGTGAGAGGGTGCCCGGGTGCCTCCTTGTGGCACAGGACTCCGTCGAACTATAAAGTTCCGATTATCTACGCTCCGTGTGGATAACCCCCGGCCTTTGCGGGTGCCCTGGTTATTGCACTCTACTCCAGCATCTGCGGCAAATACCCAGTGATTGTTCAAGCGCTTCCTTTCCTCTTCGTCCATGTTCCCCTTCAGCGCGCTGCTCTGCAGCTGCTCAACTTCTGCCCTTGTTATCTCAGGAGTGGAAACGGAGGAGTTATTTCTGGCTACCAGGGCTGAAGAGAAGGTGCCTGGAGCCTGCTGTGGCGTTGCAGCCTGGTTAGGGGTCAGCCTGGGTACCTTGGAGGGCACTACGTGGCTGTCTGGGTGGGTATGTACCTGCGGAAGGTTCTGCGGGACTGGATACGAGTGGCTTGCAAGTGCATGGGGGCCTGCCATCGGGGTGAATGGCGGCTGCTGTGCAGTGGCTGAAGTGTTACAGTGCCATGCAAACATGGTGGATTGTGGGCCGGGGCTGGGGTAGTGTGGTGCAGACCATGGTGCATGAACGTGATGTGGTGGGTTTCCCTGGAAGTACGGCATGGTTGGAGGGTATCGTGGCCCCCATTTGGCGTAGTAGTGGTACGCCGGGTGCATGGGAACCCCAGGCTGAGAGAACTGGTGCGGCATGAATGGGTACATGCTCGGTTGAGGGGAAGGGGTGTTGAGACAAGGTGAGAGAGCGGGTACCACTGGTGGCCACTGTGGCTGTTGTGGAACCGAAGGAAGTTGGTTTGGAGCATGGTGATGCGATGGAGTGTGCGCAGTTTGAAGGTGGAGGAGGTTGGGATGAGATGGCGCGTTCGAGGGGTTCGGGGTGAGCGTTTTGGGCGACTGGACTTCTTGATTGGCATTGGGAGCCTTAGTTTTGGCGTCTGGGTTGAATGCTTGGAGGACTGAAAGCTGCTGCGTGAGCCACCCATCCTCGTCGTTGCTGCTGAGCGAGTTTGCGGCTGCGTGATCCGTCGTAATGCCGTTGGCTGCAATCTGGCAGTTTTCGTTCTGTACTTCAACTGTAGGATGTTCGGGTGGGCCGTGCTGACGTACTGGTGTGTTTGATGGGTTGTTGCCGAGCTCGCGAGGCTCTTGGTTCTCTGCCTGCTGTACGCCCTTCGTCGTAGCTTGCTCTGCGGTGCTTGCTATGTGAAGCTCGGGGCTAGCCGGGTACTGCCTCTTTTTTAGTGGAGGTGGAGATTCGATGATGTCGGAGCTCTGCGGTTGCTTTGCCTTGCCCGTGCGTTGCTCTTGGTCCGCAGGTAAGTGCAATTTCGAATCTTTGGCCACGTCACCTGGACACCAAACCTGTTTGTTGAGCGAGGATTTGATAATGATAGCCGGCATATGATGCGTAAGTGGTGTGTCAACGTCGTCAGGTTGGACCTCGAGCCATTGCAGACCACAGCTGTGATTCCCACGACTTCCGAGGATGGTAGTGATCCGTAAATAATTTGGCTTTGGAGCGGACAACACTGGAGGATTTAGGTCATTAATTGCAACTTGATGTGGGATTCAAGAACGTACTTGGTACGCGCTGCTCTTCTATCAAGTTATTGATTTCCGAGTCAGTAAACGCCAGCAACATGGCTTCGTCATTTTGGAGATGTCGTTTCTCGTCATCCTGCCCATGTTCATGGATACATGGATCATTTGGCTGAGACCTAGTTGGTGAAGGGAACAACACTCTACTAGGAGGTACAACATCAACCTCCCCGCGTGCAGTGACCGCTTCTTCTGTTTCTGTGGTTCTTTGGTGATCACAAGGATCTCTACTGGGGCAATCTCGTAGCGGCGGAGGCTTGATAGCGTCGACAGTAACTGGATTGGTTGGGTGCAGCGGTTCGCGCTGTCCGGAGGCCTCAATGGGAACTGGTGAGCGGGTATCCACGACTGTTCCGGAAGAGTTCAGTGGTCGGGAGCCATGTCGGCGCCTAATATGAACTTTGGCCGCTAGCAACGGCACTGTTGTGGGTGTTCTCTTCCCTACTGACGACATGTCCGAGTCTGGGCGAGTTCCTGGGGTATCAGAAATTCTATCCACCGATTTCAATCCAGAATTATCTGAACATCACACATAATATCAATGCATGTATGAGGTATATTTACACAGGCTCGGAAAATGAGAGCATGGCGTTTCCCGGCCTAGAATCCAAGCCATGCGTTCAGACGGTGCCAGCTCATAAAACACACCTAGCCTGCCCCTGATAAACTGAGGAGTTGTATTTGCTGCTGGATTGAGTACTGTGCACTGGCATTGCTCTTCGAAGTAGAAAGAGCGGGTGCCCTGTGCCGTGGGCTCAACAGGTTCTACCGTACCACACCGTGTCATCACAAGAGATGCCGGGAGGGTTTATGAATAATCTTCAATCCTCAGATACATGTGAGAGTCGCAACTTCACCGGGAAGAAGCGCCATAAGTCTATGTGCAAATACCATTCAAGATTCTGCGCTAGTTCAAACGTACAGTTCAACAAGCTTGTAAGATGTCGTTCTTGAAACCAGATCGACGACCAGCTACATTGTGCTGCCAATTGCGTTTCGTTCTTGACAAGTGACGGGATTATTCGGGAGTAAGAATTCACTTCACACATGCAATGTATTCGAAAATCGGCCTGATGAAAATAGCTTCTTCCCCAATGCACTTCCCCGGATCCCGAGAAATGAGCGCGATCTCGAATAGCCAACAAGTATTATTTTTTTATGTTAAGTGTCGTACACGATCGTGAGCGAAATGCTAATGAGGTTAAGATTTCAGGTCCCCTCGAATTCGAATCGCTACATATTCAAACCCCAGGCAAACTAAGGGCAATAATTTCTTCCGCCGTTCATTCTATAGAGCTACAGTATCTAAGACTGTTGCGAATGCCCCATTACTTGAGAAGAGAACACGAGGTGTCGTGCTCCATAGCGACGCCGGAAATCTAAATTCCTGCAAAAGCACTTGATCTGCGGCTGCAAGCAAAGTACCAGCCCCCGCCTCCTTCACCCCCCGTAACTTCAGTGCTCTGGTGGAGCTGCGAAATAGCTGCTTGCTCGCTTACACCTCAGGGAGGAGCAACTTGCACCATCCATACTAAACTGTCGACCGAAAACCCCGTACACCGCAGTGTAGTGTGGTATCTTCTCAAGGTATAATTTCATCGCTTTCATAGAGTATATCCCTGGAACAGTATATTTTTCGATGTAGCAACTACAATAACAACTTTCTGGTGCACATATAGACTACGTACAAGGAGCACATCACAACTGTAACCTTGAGCAGGCGTCCACGATGTGCGTGTGGACCATTTATGAAATACCATATCAACGACAGTGTACGTCACACCATACAGTGGGTGTACAACACTTCACATTAATCTGACTGTTACCAATCGCTGTACGCCAGATCAGCGGATAAACCACCCTACGCATCATTTACAAGAAAAGAAATGGTCTCTAGTCAGGGGAAAACGCGCGACAAAAAAACGCAAGTACACACAGGCCTCGCAGCACAGCATCAAAACGAATGGTTGCCAGTAGAAGCCTGAAGGCCAGTACCCTTCACTACACCATTCACACCAAAACAGCTGGGACTGTTGATACCAGCCTACTATAGTCTGGGAACTACCCCAAAGAGCAAGCTCTGCTTGCTAATTCGGACAGTCATAGAGCATGATAACAGTGGGCTTCTTTTCACCATCTTCATCCTCTGTAGCTGGCACGAACACACGAGCTTTCTGCACACATTTCTTGCCGTCCTTCGTCCTTGTGAATTTACTACCATCTTTCTCCTCTTCAGCAACTATCTCTCTACCGCCGCCGCCACTCTGAATCTCTCCCGGTTCAAGGCTGTTACCCGGTGGCCCAGGACCAAACAAACCAAACGGACCTTGGCCTTGGGATGAAGACGGCACAGCAGCACGGTCTTCCTGTTCTCGTTTTGCACGTGCAGCAGCCTCCCTTTCAGACGCAGCCTTTGCAGCACGTTCCTCTTGTTCACGCTTTGCACGCGCAGCAGCTTCCCGTTCAGCTGCAGCCTTGGCAGCACGCTCCTCCTCTTCCTTGGCCTTCTTCGCCTCCAGCTCTTGAATCCTTTGCTTTTCGAGCTCAGCCTCTTTAGCACGCCGACCCTCAGCCTGTTCTCTTGCCCTCCTCTCTTCTGCTTCTCTTGCCCTGCGAGCTTCTGCTTCCTTGATACGTCTCTCTTCTGCCTGCATCCACACCGGCTTCAATAACAGAAGAGCAAAAGTCAAACAGTGCAAGCCTAGCTATCATGCCAATAAAAGCAGTCATTTCAAGTGCATCAGACCCCAGCTTTGCATCAAGGCACATCTCAACATCTACAGGCATACAATGGGCATGATACCCCCCATGCCAAATTCTGGAAAGTGACGCTGATGTAAGATCGTGTGAAATACCATTTGAAGGGTACATAGAGTAAAGAGCAACATCCTATTGCACGCAACGTTGACCAGCTAGAACCCGCTCACCTGTTTTGCACGCGCAGCTTCTTCAGAGCGGATGCGATTTTCCAATTCTTCTAATTCTTTCGCACGTTTGGCTTCAATTTCTCTTATTCGACGCTCTGCCTCCTCCTGAGCTTTACGGATCTCTTCGTCGCGAATGCGACGCTCTTCAGCTTCCCGTGCTATGCGCTCTTCTTCAGCCCGCTTGGCCTGAGCCTCCCTTGCACGCTGCTCTTCTTCAGCCTTCACACGCCGGGCCTCTTCCTCTTTGGCCTTGCGCTCTAACTCAGCCAAACGAGCAGCCTCTGCTTCCCTGGCTTTCTTTTCCTCCGCTTCGCGAACCCGTTTGGCTTCGGCTTCCCTCACCTTGCGCTCCTCCGCAAGGCGAGCAGCAGCCTTTTCTTCAGCACGACGCTCTACTTCCGCCTCGCGTTCACGAGCAATGCGCTCCTGCTCCGCTTTGGCCTTCTCCTGTTTTGCTTTTTCCTCTGCTTTCTTGCGCTCTGCAGCTTCTTGTTGCCGCATGCGCTCCATCTCTTGCTGAGCCGCTTCCTCTTGCTGTGCCTCCAGCTTTCGCTGCTTCAAGAAATCTTCTATGGAAACTGATGGTAATGGGTCTACATTACCTTTTGGAGGAGGCGCTGTGGGCTTTGGCTTAGGCTCTGGGGGGATATTACCACTTGGTGGGGGTCCAGGTGGTACGGGCCTAGGCTCAGGAGGAAGGTTCCCCGGTGGAGGGGGAGCTGGAGGAGGGGGCTTAACTTGTGCTCCTGAAATCATAGGCACTCGTTCAGCAACTGTCCTGATACATGACACAACTTGTTTACCCACCCTGGGAAGCTCACACCACATCAGGCTGTAGCAAAGGACTGAAACACAATCTACCGAATAAAAATTGTTCAAATCTGGACATCCATGGCTGCAAGTGTATGTGAAAAGTGTACATTCAAAGTTGTCCCAGTGTGATCATGCGGTTAGTGCCTGGCAGCCCGCACTTTCTCACTCAAAATCCTTGTAATTGTAACCGTGTACTACACACAGAGGACTGCAAGGAATATGCCGACGTGCATGACACAGTACCCCACCGTGAGGTAAACTCACCTTCATTTCTGCCGTTTTCTATCTGACGAGCCAAGATTCTTTGATTCTAGGTGTGATATAACAAAGGCAAGTCATGAATAGCAATAACAGCAGATGAAAACTGCTCAACAAACTGCTGCACAACTAAGGTAGGAGATCGTAAGCAGGAGTGAAGGTCTCAGGAGGAATCTGGCAAATACCTGATGGCTCATGAAGTGGTAGTGGTTGAGCTGCAGGCATTGGTTCTACTCAGATGCTCAGCTACCAATATATTGGGCATATCTGTCCTTAGAATGTTTCTCATCGAGAAACTAGAAGCGCATTTGGCAAGTTACACTCCACAGATGTCTAGCCTTTGACAATAGCTTATGCAGATAAAGAAACTTGCTGAATGCGTGTGCACAAGACTGTGGATTCCCCTCTTGCGCAAGACTACTTATAGTGCACATGCCAAACCAAAAAAGTGTTCATTTGCTTGAAAATGTCAACTTTCCTTGAGGATTACACATTTTGGTCGTATTAACTAGATTGCTTAATTATTCCCCTTCTTGCGAACAGAAGTCTGAAAAAGTTCTTGAATTAAAAAAGTGGAAGCCTAATTGGCAAGCCTTGCGTAGAACACAGTTAGCGAAAATTGAAGAACTTTTCGGAACAATGCAGAAATCGCACCCATAGTCGCTGTTTGAGATTGTGCCGACTCTAAAGCCTCCTCGTCTTCTGCTATGTCTTTAACTGTAGAACTCCCAGCCAGCAGGAACAACGCCAGCACGGCGCCAGCGGCAACAACGCCGCCGATCAAAAGCGGAAATAAGTTATTACCGCCTTGAGTTCCGCTCTCTGTTGTTTCGCTTATTTTCGAACTCTTAGTCACTTTCGGCTGAGTAGGGGTAGACTTGACAGGTTGTTGACTTGCCTGGCTTGATTTCTTGGGCGAGGACGATCTTGCTTTTTTTTCAGACTTTTTTGCTTCTGCAGGTGGGGTTGTGGTACCTGGGCTTGAAGAACGGGGCCGCGCTCTAGGCGGGGCTACACTAGTCTCGTCGGTTTCTGCTGTTTTCGAGGGCGAAGGGGGACGGGCAGCTGACCTTCTTCCCATGCTACGACGACGCAAAGGCACAGTCATCGTTGTTGGCGAACCATTGGTGGCAACAGCGGATGCACCGTTTGTCTTGCTGATTCCGTCCACAGACCGTGACTGCAGTTGGCTGATGTTGAGCTGATGCCCAGGAATTACGGCCATTGTTGAACACCAGCAGTCTAACATGATAATGGATCAAAAGCCCTTTGAGAGAGATAATACCTCTGGATGTGTATATTCTGCTGCGCTTTTAGGCCTATGCACTAGAAAGCTGGCGGTTTGACACTGCGCTACGCTGTCGAAAGCGACAAGCCGAATGTACGAGTCCGGGAAAGCCTTTGCACACGCTTGAATTTCCCGCTGAACCTGTCCCGGATCCGAGCAACCGAACATGGGAAGTTTCCACATACTCCAGTATCGGTTGTCATAATACGCCTGTATACGCTAGTTGCTCAGCTCGTCCAGCAAACGGACTTGAGCAACACCGTGGGCATGGTGTCGAAATTAAGCAATTAACTTGCTCGGCCTGTTGCTTTGGTGTTGACACATCTCCGAGATGTATGGTTAGGTTGACCCAAAGTGCCCTAGGATTAGATTTCCACACATACACGAAGCGAGAGGCATACACTAGAGATGGGGCTTTTACAAAATCGCCCTGTCGATTTTGTCTTGATGTAAGCTCCTTCAGGAGATGTAAACTCGAGGCAACACGTCCAGCCATTTGCAATTATGTATTCCACTTGGTTATTTACTTCGACCTCAGTAAGAGGAGGGAGAAAAGAAAAAGTCTCAAATACCCTGCAGAACGTAAGATGTTGACTGTTGCATGGGTGCATCGATGTTCACTGGCATGTGTGAGGAATAAAGATGCTCTGCCCAGACTCGTCATAGACAGGCATCTCACGTGCTCGCCGCCCGAAGCTAGTAAAGCAATACCGTACACACTTCAGCATGCAAGATATCCAACACATTTATTACTCGGCGTCTGAATCCATGATATTTTCTGGCTGCAGAATAATACTCGTGCTAGAGTGCAGAACTAGAGTATCGCACTTGTTCCTGCGAGGCGACCACACCATCATGTCCCTACAACCAGTTAGATTGCTGCATTTTGAAACATGTGCTATGCAGCAGCGGCGAATCGGAGCTCGGCTGAAACATGGTTTCCCACAGAGCCCTTGTGAGAAGACAACACGACACACGCTATGGTTAGCGAGCATCGTGACAAGATACAGTAAAGATACAAATCAAAAGTGCAAAAAGAACTCAAATTGTGCATATCATATTTTCCCACAGGCATTGAACATGCAATCTACCCTGGCGATGCTACCGGAAACCAGCACGTTACCCCGCTCCACGTGCTTGCGGCAGCAACCTGGCCTGATCATACCAATCGGAAGGTATTCCCCGAAAAAGCTTGTTAATTCTTGTTTCTAGTTGAAGCGGTACAGGTTCAATTTCAGATTGTCGTGCCCGCCGTATAAAAAAGACGGTTGGATGGAAAAATGCATGCTTGTCATGACGTCTATTCGATTCTAAGGCCTTCACGCATAATTTGGAAACTAGATGTCGAGACAACAAAATACACTAGACGTATTCACGGCGCTGACAAGGCAGAGAAGAGGAACTATTGTTTCAGATGCTTGCTTGCGGAGTTTCATGTGCCGATTGTCCCGCGAGCACACAAAGCCTTCTAAACCGATCCCCATGACAAGTACGTGATCAAAAGGCGCTTGAAATATCACTAGAAGATGTTAAGCCTAATGTAGTTTGATTACAGGGTGTTTTTACTATGTCGATGGCGTCCAAGCACACTTTTCTACCGCGAATATCGCGTGCAGCTTGTTTTTCAACAGCTTAAATCCCATCTCGCATCAAAATGTTATACTTTGTGTAGAATTTAGATTTCTTGCATCCAGAAATGTGCAATACGTTACGAAATGCCCTTACAGGTGAGATCAGGTGAAACGACCCCGGGCTAACTGTGCATCTGGATGTCTATCATACTCTGTTTAAGCTTGAGGGATGCCTATACTATTGAGCCATGACAAGCATTGTATTCTTGCTTGCGTCGTTGTCAGCGTTGGCTGTTGCTGAAGACTGAGCGTTAGCTACCACGTGATCAAGCACGTGTGACACTACGCCATTCACCTCTCCATGTTCCGTGAACATATTTTGCTCAGAACTTCCGCCCGAGTCGTTGAAGGCTTCCACTCCGTTTTCTGAGCTCCGCGCATAGATCAGTTTCACCAACCTATGATAGCTGTAAATGGCGCATACCTCAAACAACCCCAAGAGATTATGATACTGACTGAAAGCGCTCAGAAGCAAGTTTTTTATGGAAAAACTCCAGAATCCGCCAAGCAGGATACCGTCGATACACCATATCTCATCTCCTATTCCAATGTTCGCGTAACCGAATCGAGGTTATAGAAGGTTAGGCTGCCTTTCAGCTCAGGAAGGTGATGCTAAACCAGAGCCGTCATGAGAACTATGAGTGCTGCAGATGAGAGTGATCCGTTCTTTTTTTGGTTGTATGCTGGCAAATAGTGTAGTACGCTAGCATTTCCGCGTCCTGCTGACCAGTTCGCAAGGGTACCTATGCTTATAACCACACGCTTATGCTAGGAATTTTCCATCCAAATTTCTCCATTCCATATCTTTTTAGCCGATGTCGATTTAATCTGGTACGCTGAGCTGATTGCATGGTCGCCACGGGCTCTTCCACCTTGAGTTCTTATTAGGAGATATCCCTCGTCTTCAGCTTATTCGGACGTAGTAGGATGGCTTGATCTGATCAACAGTGGTCATAGATGTACCTAAACTCGCTTGCGGTAAACAGCTCCTTGTCCACTTTGGGGACTGTTGGGTTAAGAATGAGTGAGTCCTAAGATGACACCAGTGGGCGTCTCAAACAAATTTCATATTTGTGATGGAATTTTACTGAACAAGTTCCTCTCATCCAGTGTTGTACGATTAGCGTCGAGTGGATTCTCAGATACTGGTATCCATACATACTGATTCCGTGACAAAATATCATGCAGCGACGACATTTTGCGTTTCAAAGATTCCGTGTGTACTGTCTGCATGTACCAGACTGCAATTACGAACTGAAGACAACCCATGTGCGGAATCACTATTCTAAGTATCCAATATGGGAGATCTCCATTCGGTGAATGCAGTGCAGCCCCTTAATAACAAATATTGCCGCTTCTCTCAACATGACGGCCCCATATCTAGTTCCACCCTCCAAAACGTCACAGAAGTTAATGAATCTGTACTGCAAGTTTGCATATTCCTGCTATTGCATTAGAAATAACCACGCGAGCAATGCACACCAAGTTTGAACAAGAACGGTGTGATTTGAGACTCACAAATCTACTTCATTTCTGTACAAGACTACTCTCAGATTGTTTCGCTAGCACACTCAGAAACGCTAGTCTGTCATAGTAAGTTGCTTGACAGGCAGAATCCAACCACACTTGATTATCATAACTGGCCACGACCGTGCAGGAAAGTATGTCTCTCAATAGTGCTTAGTTACAGATGCAATTCAGGTATGTAAACACATAGAATGTGCACTGCTATCGAGAGGGGATGAACGGGTGGCGTTATGACACTAGGGGAGGCAGGAAGAAAGACGAACTAGGAAGCAAGGAATGAATCACTACATGCTCACAAAATTGTGAGTAGACTTTGACTCAATAGAGCAGTGGCACTAGAAGTGCCAGAGTAGAGACATGTAATGAACAAAAACATAATCGTTCTTCAATACATGGCCGAGCAGCTCCAGCAGTGGACAAAAGTTCATGGTGGCCTTCAGCTGCTCTGGAGGAGACTCAACCAAGCCGCTCTTACAAACCACAAGTTGCCACAAGCAAGTGCAACAACTTTCCTGCAACCATGCGCTAGCCAGAAAGGCAACCTCAGTAAACAGGCTGCTACTGGAGGCAATATCCGCCAGTTCAGTGTAGAAGCACTGGCCAGGAATGATGATCTGTCTTCTCGTAATTGCAATGTGCTGCAGCACCACGTTTACATTAGGCCCGGTGGTAGTACGAATTAGCATCTCACAACTCAATACTCAATTGAACAAAAATGCACCTCATCACATCCTCAGTCATGACACCTCCCCTTCATGTAAAAGCTGCCAGAATGTCACTTGGTTTACTTGATGACCCTTCTCATGCATTCCCCATTGACTCTCTGTGAACTGTAACACTGTATTAACGCTTGCTTTGTGCTACACGCGCCGTATACTGTACTGCATGGCATTCAGGGCCCGATCTTCGTGGGCCACACGAGATTTATAGTAGACTGTCAGAATAGAATCCAGTTTAACCTCGATCATTCAATTCTTGTCAGCAACTCCACATCAGGCACAAGAAATAACGCAGATGGGACGCATGAGCTTGATTATAGACAGCGATGCCTTGATTTAAATGGTGTTGTACACAGTTCTGTGACGATAGACTTTGTTTTTTTGCAAACTGGGTACGTTAGCTGGCATTGTGACTTCCCCTGTTGCAGTAACTGCAAAGTTCTGACTCAAACATCAAGGAGTCTGTCTATTGCATGTACAGAAGATGTTAGCCATGAGGCTAAATGTTATGAACCAATAGTTCTAAAGGGAAGCCCAATAGCCTGAATTTGGAGACCAGGATTTGCACTCTACAGAAAATGGAATGAATTTATTCAAATTTCTGAGTCTCAAGAATACCTTCTACAGATTACAATCAATCACTTCATAGGCAATTCATCAGAACGAGGGTTACTGGGATGAATTAGTGTGCTTAAAGATTCTCGTGTTACCTGTAACTGCTGTTAAATTTGCCTGTACCAGCAATCATTTTTTGTCAGCACTTGTGTAAGATTAGTATAACAGCGGATATATCGTCATTTGAGAAGATCATTGTAGTCACTGGAACAATGTGTATAGTTGCACAACAGATTGTAAGAGTCAGACATGGTAGTTAGCTTGTAACATGATGGACTGTGCGAATTCTTGAAGTTTTAAGTGGCACTGAGAACGGTAGATTGATCTTTTGCCATATGTCCAGGTCTTTAGCCGTGATGTTTGGTCAAGAATTGTGGCAAGGAGCACTGGTTGCATTCTTAGCGAGGCATGGAAGGTAGTGTTACACTTGGAGTGGAGTCACACGGTAGGTCGAGTTGCTCACACAAAGATTCGCTAGGGACTTGTTATTGTGGACTGATTCCTTGCATCTTCGAAGAGCAAAACAGCCAAGGGTTCCAACAACGTGTCCATGTGATTGAACTAATAGAGTACAATGCCGGGTTGCTTTGCGTGAACTTGCTTGAACTACATCTGTTGAATTCAAACAGTTAGTCCATGGGTGAAAATCGTACTCCTGAGTGAGAAAGGGTAATCTTGGTCTGTATCGAACGGATTGCTTCGTACCAGTGCTGTTGAAAACTCTCTGAAGTCATCTGGGAGTTCGGCGTCACCGCTGACTTTCTCATGCACACCAAGGAGACCAACATGCGGATTTTCTTTCGATTTGTGAAAAGTAGTGGTGGTGACATTAACAGCTTCGATAAATAAGCGGACGTATCTCCGAAAATGAAGTCGTTGCCTGCCCATAGATGGGCAAAATAAGCTGTGTCGTGAGCGGAGGTCATTCAATAAGCAACATACCTCTATGGACAACTGAACAGGGATGCCATAGATGTGAACAACCCTGGCCTCTGTACTTTTGGTGACCACTTCGATGGGTTACTTATGGCTCGACAAGATTGCCTCGTGTGTTGTCCATGATGCAGCAGCAAGATATACACGTGACAACTGTAGAGCATATGTCCTTGAGCTGATGTGTATATGGCTCTGGACGGATCACACGGTAGCTGTGGATCTTCGATGTCAAGTACTCGAAGTTTGACATAGTAACCAGCTCATTTGTTAGCGCTCTGTCGCGTTTGATTCATTCAGATTGTGATGTTCGCTGTTTTTGTTTGTCGGACAGAAATGCGAGGGAAGACATACTTTGTTCGCGAAGAACGTGTCGTGCATGAGCGCAGGATCCCGTCGAGTACGGTCTCCGCTACACACCGTCTGCCCTGGGCCTTAGCAATAAGTTGGCAAACCCACTCCAAAGAGATAAGAATACTTCGGACGTCTGCTATGGCATGATTCACAGTTCTTTTACGTTATCAAAATTTACATTTGGTCTGCAGCGGTAACTCTACAGAGGCTATCTACAGCTCATTAAGCAGGCGACATTGCAGGGCATCACTGTATTAACAAAGTTTAATAAAGTTTCTGCTTGCGAGCTATTCTGAGATGGCGGAGGATTATGCGCGACAAATATCGCGGCGAATTGTAGCGCAGTTCGCGGAGAGAGAGGGCTTTTCACTCGCACACGGGAACGCACTGGATGCTCTGGCTGATGTGATGAATCGTTTCATCCAGGAAGTGGGTACATATGCAAGGGACTATGCAGAGCTGCAAGGGCGCACCGATGTGAACGTGCTTGATGTGGTGCGCGAATAAAACAAGCATGAATTTTTCAGGCGTCCATTTGTGCTCGGATTGAACAGAGCCAGAGTGGTCTACTCTTATCGCGAGGAAAATTTTCTAGGCTGATGGGCTCCAAGATCTCGGCTACACTCCCGACACTCTGCTGGAGTACGTGCAACAGGACCACAGCACAGATCCTTGTGTGCACACCGTACCCGAGTTCCCGCAGCGTATGTTGTCAATTCAGCCTCCCTCATTCAAATCGAGTGGCATAGAGCCTCCTGCCCATATCCCGACGCACCTGCCAGCCTTCCCCGCAAAGCATACGTGCGTTCCAATGTGATGTGTGATGCCCTTATTTCAGGGCAATTCAATTCACGAAAAATTCAACTTCAGGATCAAGCGTACACAGCCGTGCACATTGGCTGCACGGGAAGTTGAACACGCAACTCAGCCATCGGATGTAGCCCAGATAGAGCAAAAGCATGCTGAAACTGCGCAAGGATCGCTGATTGCACTTCATCAACGCTTGCAAGCCTCTTCCGGAGCTACAAGATTAAACCCTTTTCTCTCGTTCAAACGAGCACGCGGTGAAGTTGAGAAAACCGAGTCAACTTCTGAACAAGATTCAAGTGCGCCATTCGTACCTACTGAGCTGGTATCACTGATAATTCAACCCAGGTTATTATTGCTGGGCCAAGTCTCCTCACATTTCTTTCAAGAGCGTTGTCTGTGCAGAGAGTCCTCAAGTATGGATACCAGATATCGTCAATGTGCTTCAATCAAAGGATGAGACCACCGCACAAAAACCTCATGAATCTGGGCGTCCTAATTCTGACAAAAAGCAATGTATTCGTTGTGAAGATGGTGATGCGAACATGGTGTCGTTAGACGAGGGGGAAGACACAACACTTCAAGTCGGATGGCAGTCTGGGCAAATAGACGAAAGCACTGCGAATCAATCTGCAGGTGTGACACTGGCTCTTCTTGGGAAAAGTGTCATCTTTTCATGATTCTCCTCGTTTTAACCGATTTCCATAATCATATGCAGATGCATATATGTGCTGATACTACACCAGAACTCATCCTGTTGATCACATCAATTTCGTCAACTTTTTCAAGACTGCTGAGAACCGCTGTTCGAGTACTGATGGTGGTTTTGTAGTTCTTGAAATAACCAGTTTATGCGCTATTGCAGAAAATTTCCTTGGGTTATCTGCTGGTGTTTCATTTTCTATTGAGGCGACCAGCACTGCAGCCAATAACTGTTTAGCGGAAAGGTACTCAGTCATGCGAAAGGACTCGTTCTTAGATAGCGATCTGGCTAAGGTTGGCGAAACTGGCGCACGGAGACGTATTACTCTGAGTAACCCAGAGGTTGCAAAGAAACAGCGCGCACTCGAAGTTTTGGACGCTGGGCCGGACTCCATATTGATGGAATATCCGGAGGGCTATGTCCCGCGGCAGGGTGGGCAACGTATACGAGACGAGTTGGCTCCGTAGAGAATGCATAAAATCTTGACGGATCACCTGTTGGAACGTAACATCAGGGATCAGGTAAATGTTATCATATCCCCTAATAAGACAGTGTGCAATATCTTTAAGTCACAAAATCGATTGAGTTGAAATCCTTCTTTGTACCTTGACTGTTGAGTCCATCGTATGGTGTTCTCAAGTGATGCGCCATTGATGATGATGAAACTCGTTACACTTACACTCGTTACAATTACACGAAAACAAGCCTGTCGGGTCAGGGAGTCACTGTGTTGCCATTATGGCACAAATCGTCAACGACCTTTGTAAATGAGCACTCCGACGTAACACTCTTTTAAGGACACAGTCAAAAGCATTGTCTTCATCACTACACCTACCGTAGCCTACCCGTGTGGCCATGTCTAGACCTGAACTGATTACATGCTTTCAGCACGCCGCAATTCTTCCTCTGAAATTTGGTTCGCAAGCCTCAGGATGCTGTCCGCCAGGTAAGTGGGGTCTGAAATTTCGTTGCCTTCTACCCTTCTCAAGTGTTCCAAGAGTGACTCTTCCAGAGCAGCCTGCACGTTTGCACAGGAATCTTGTACTCCTGACTAAAATAACACTGTTAGATAATGCCTGCGGCCAATAGCCACACAAGTACTACCAGCAACGGTCTCAGCATGTGAAGTGTCTTCCAACAGCAGCCTGGAGCCGCTCATCAGTAAGATAACGCAGTATATTGCCATCATTGACCTTCGCAATATGTCAAGCAAAGCACTTTGCTTACTTAGTAAACGAAATACAAAGAGATCGACCACATGCGTGCGGAAGCACACCTGTGAAAGAGTTGGAGTTGGAGGAGTTGCGTCAACGATTGGATTCTCTGTCAGATTATAATTACGCTGAGCCGAAGCGCTGATCTTGTACTCGCGTTCGCCTGTTCTGATGTATGACTTTATCTACACGACAAATCACTGAATATGAAATCACGAAAGGTCGTGCGAATCTGCTGGAACCTGCCCGTTCAGATTGTGCAATCGAGATTTAAATTATAATATGCAACTTAGTGCTTGCATCAGATGCTCAGGTCATTGCCCCTGGGTTGACTTGCCTCTCCTGAATCATATTCTAGTGTTTCGAGATGCTGGAGAACAATATCGAGTATACAAAACCTGCTAAAGCAATACCATTCTCAGGTCGTAGAATGGCGCACTTGGTTATTGATCTCGGATGGGTCGGGCATCTTTAACCCGCGTACTCCAACGGCTTCCAGGGATGACTGTAGAGAGAGTAGACTCCCGTCAACATCAGTGATGATGTTCTTTGAATCGAACAGGACTGTGGGTGCACCTCGACAACCTTCCAATCCATTTATCATGGTTCGTTCCCACAAGTCTAACCATCTTTGTGACGTCATCATGTCCGTATCAACTACACGCACTTGACATCAAAGAACCATTTCTCTTACTGGGAGAACTCTGACAAATTGAGAAGGCGATTCTGCTGTCTGCTCCTGAGACGTACCTGTTTGACTCGATTTCTTCCCGTTAGATGCCAAGCTTATTGAATTCTTGATAGGATCTTTGTGAACGAAAACACACACAAGATTAGGTATATGAGGGCGCCACAGGGGCATGACTAGAGCCATCCGTGGATCCTTCATCACCCAGGGCTCGTGCCTTTGCAAATCTTCTATCTGTTTCCGAGCAAAGCACTGCGAAACATAGCACAAATTACTGGGACCGATTTCAAATGTGCAACAACAACTCTGCTTTCATGCTCAGCATGTGGAAGTGGAGCACTAACATGGCATACCCAAAATGATGAAAGCAATCGTTTAGATCACTCGTTAACGCATTGTGTAGCGTGAAAATGAACTGGGAATCACTCACGTCTAAATTTTTCTGATCTTGTATTGTCATCGATGAAAAGTTGAGGCCTTGCCCATGATACGGCCTGAAGTGAGTGTCAACAAACTTGCCAAGAAATGCATCATGGAACAAAGCCACTGAGAATGGTTCATAATACTTCAGCTTGTTGGTTTTATGAATGCTGATAGTCTCAAAGTTTCCGCCGAAAGCCCCTAGAAGCATGATTAGCCTGGTGACCATGGAAGTCCCCGAGTTGTGTGCACCTAAGACAACAATGCCTCCGTGACCAGATGTGTCTGTTGGATCAAACTGGCTGCCATAAAGCTGCCTCAACAATTCTGGCTTGTCGAACTCAGTCGGAGGATCGTATTCACATCCCAATAAATCAAGCTGACCTGCAAGCTGACCTGCGGGTATGAGTGACTGGCAATGAGTGGAGAAAAATAATGAAAAGGAGTGCATCAAGGCCAGAGTTTTATGTTGTAGCTCTCTGTCTTCGAGGGGATCAAGGCGACAGGTGACGGAGTAACGGAGGTGACGGTAAGTTGCTGCTCATTTGGAACGATCTCGACAACTGGGTGCAGGTTGCTGTCACAATTTGCAACATTGATCTTATTGGAAGAAAGTATGCGATAAAGTTTGCTGAACCCGTTGACTTAAACCCAGTATGCCCAGGTTCGCAACAAAATATTAATCTTGGTCTGAAGTGTGCCACATGAGCAAAACAACGAGTCGGCCTTTTCTCCTAAATTTATGCTGAATTGCTTCGACAGACTAGACAACGAACATGGGGCCCGTAAAACACCGATCTCAACACCTGAATACCGCCAGCCTCTGAGTCAAAGGCACGCACCGAACCAGTACTTCATCAACCCTGGAGGCCTTTCTCCAGGTACTGCATATTTAGGCAAAGGTTTCATGGCATTTGTGAAACCAGAAAGTACCACGCAGGATCCCACCAGTGTGGCGACAGATACCAGAGCAGAGAGTACAAATCGCCTCATACTGACTGCAGTATGATCAGCAATTCATTCGTGTATGAGGAGTAGCCTCTAGTAATGTTCTTCTAATATATAATGGCACAGCCCCTTCCTGTACACTGGACGCAGCAATGATAATCGTAGAAAGAACGAGACTTGATTGCAAATGTTGTTCTAATCTAAAATAGATCGTAAGCGTTCCAGTAGCTGTGTTCACGAAAGATTAGAGCAAACACGCCCTCCTTTTAATGCAGGCTTTGCCACAGTGGTCTCACATGATCGCCATGTTCGCCGTGCGCATGCATGCATCTCGGTATAATCGAGTATAATCTGAGCTCTGCTCCAAATGGTTGATTAACCGTGCACTTGGGTGTTTACTCTCGCTACAGTCGATGTCCTACTGGCACATTGATACCAAATTTTTGCGGATTTTAGTTAACTGGGGGAGACACTATCTCTCGTCAAAGTAGATATTTGTTTTTGTCGGGGACAGCTGATTGGATTTTCTGTGGGCCTTCACAGCATCACTACCTTGCACCAATGCTTTTAAGGCGACATCGAGTGTCAATGACTAAAGATTGTGGACAAGGCATATCATCTTCAAAAGTCTGACAATCCGACAATGTTCCGTCTTTGTTTACTGTTACTTTCCTTCTGGTAGCAACCTCGCTCAAGTTTGTGAGAGCTTCGTCTTGAGCAAAACGACGCAAACGCGGCCTGCTCTCAAAGATATGGTACAATCGAAAAAGGGCCGGCGTACAACCATTGCCTGATGTTCTTTTTTTTCGAGAAAGAGATTACCCAGTGTATTGATAGGGCCTCATCTTCGACTTGCGACAACGTGATTCCCGAAACTGACTGACCAAAACCCATCTAAATTTGGTTGAACGCGAATTCTTCGAATGTCCCATCAACTGCAGCGTTCACTCCCAGTGGCATACAGATGATAGTCGAACAACATGAAATCCCCATTATCATTCGTTTTATGCACCGCCAAGGTACATACCTAGGAGTTACAACAATCTATCTAACACCTTTCAGTCGACAAGGCATCATAAACATGGCTTCCGTCTCGAGCTACAAGTTTCAAAAGATTCTTCCTTCACCAGAGAAGGTACGGAGTTATGGGCAGTAATATCTGTGTCCTCGGGCAACTGTGCTAGTTAAGTAGAATCTCAGTCTACACGGATGTGTGCGACGCTCTGCGTTGCGCGCTTTGTGATGAATTGGCAGCCAGTGCACACTGTCAAGTTTTATAATATGTAGTTATTTCATGTTTGAAAGTGAAGAGGACGCAAATTGTCTGTGATGCCGTTTGTGTCATTTCAATGTGAAACGCCAGCCAAGGGGGATCAACCGATGGAAACAACTTCTTTTATTGAAGTATTTCCCAGAGACCGCAATACGTCTATGCTTGCGGCGCCTTGGTGAGTTTTGCAAGAACAGTGACGCACTGCGTATCCCCAAGCTACTTTTATGCGCAGATAGCCAAGGTCGAGGTTCACCACAAACTCCCGCTCCTAGCGAGCATTGGAGAAAAAGTATCTCTTAAAATTTGGGATTATGTCAGGGATGAATCCGTGTTTGAGTGCCGATTCGAAAATGACACGCTAAATGTAAAAGGTATATCTGATACCTTCTGTGAGAAAGCCCAGAATCTTGTACATCTCAGTTCCACACGTCGAGGAAGCACTGATGTCAACTTTTTTAATTTCACATCATACGGAGGGTTGCGACAAGCATCATTTGTGGACATGGACACAGTGTTATGGAGCACGCCGATGTGGGAAGGGCTCGAGGCAAGCGCGACTGCGCGCTTTCAACCATCTGTAAATGAAAACTCGTGGACGGAGCAAATCAAACTTCTGCTAACTTGCGAGAAAGCTCTGGTGCTTTTAGATGTGACGAGCAAGAGAGTGTGACCCTGCATGTCTGACGTTAGCTTCGACGTCGTTTCAAACATTGAGAGACAAAACAAGTTATGTACCATTGAGATTGACGACTGATGTGTCTGAAAAGAGTACCTTGGTTACGTGGAGTTTGGGTTAAAGAAATATTGGAGATCGTTGCTACAGGTGTTGCTACAGACTTGAAACAACTTCTTACTTTTAGCTATTTAAAGAATAAGACTATGGGCTCTTTTATGTCTGGTGAGATAAAGTCTGTATGGTGGGCTCGCAACTTTACAGTGTAGTTACATATTTTGCTGTGGAGCATCATCTAGTCAATCTTTGCAGACCTATCTTGTTTCATTTGATACAGAAGCACAAATGGTTTTTTTCCGTCATATAACAAGTCTATTGACATAAGAAATGAGAGTAGGGTGCCTGGCTTCAATGGAATGTTCAGATCTCTCTCAAGTTGTTCTCCTACTTTTTTACAATTTCTACTTCAGCTTTCCTACCTGTTGTGCAAAAATACTGCGATGGAACATTTACCCCTAGTTTGTACTGGGGAGAATGAACGGTAACATGCCTTTTGGTAAAGAATATTAGGCATTCTGAGTTGCAAGTGGACATGACCAGCTGTGGTGGCAGCTTGATTGGCTATCAATCTTTCTCAGAAATCCGCGAGCTCATCAGATTGGAATAGTTCAGAGCTAGTATATGACCTGGACAGTTTTGATCACAAGAAGAATAACAACACTTTAACACTATCTAACAAGGGATAGATGAAGCTGTATAAAAGTAGCTGACCCTGATTACGCATGTAGCACTCCTGGGCACCATAGGTAATATCTTCTGTTAATATCTTCTTCTCTGCTTGGACCTAGCTTGGGGGCTGTGCCCCTGGCATTGCATCAGAGAACACCAGAGCATTCTTCAATGTTCTACATATTGTATTAGCCTAACAGCATGAATTACAAGCCTCCTTGACTTGGAGTTCATATGTCACACATAAAAAGATAGCCTGCACAGGTAAAGACACTCGTTCTGTGCATAAGAACTGCGATTTAGCAATATAGAAGGATTGGAATCGGAGCTGACAAGTTATTAATGACTCAGGGTCCCACTTGTTCAAAAAAAGGCTGAATACCAGATAACCAGGCAGCTGGATTCTCAAGTATGGGTTCTCCCTCGTGTACGATACACCAAGCTAGCACTGGTTACCCTAGATATCTAGTCCTGGATGGTAAATAACTCTCACCAAACCTACGATCCAGGCCTCACCTGATAACCATGCTCCTGGCAGCCACTCACTAGTGTCTTCTCTCAAACTTTGCATCATTCTGAGACTTTAGCACACCATATGATCAAACTGAACAGTGTACTAGCAGGCAAGTTTCACAGGCTGTAGTGCACAGCAAAAACTGGTGATTTTTTTACCAGCATATGGTTGCATATGCCCGATCTCGTGCTCATGGATAGCTTCATTTCATCTGCCACTCTCCAGGTAACCTCTGGTTCCAGCTCCATAAAATTTAGCATGTAGCCTGGTAGCATGCAGCTGTTTTCCTCATTCAGTGCATTCAAGGAACCATATATACCCCAATTAGACTAAATTTCAGTACCATGGTACCTTAGTCATGCACATTTGTCATTTCAACGAATTTT